>ML427971.1:0-62454 GCA_005239525.1 Nicotiana knightiana
CTCCTTACTTATGAAGTGCTCATAGTCTGGATCTTCCACATGGTCATTTACTGTATTTTGTTCTAGTGCCACATTCACCGTGGTATCCTGTGTTGATACCTCTTGTACATAGGTATTTGTTGCTACCAAATTACCTTGAATGGTCCTTTGCACCCACTGTTGAGTTGATTCTCTTGGCTGATGTTCAGTTCCTCTATTTCTCATGTTTGTACCTCCTTGTTGGTCTTCATTTCCAATTACTCCTTGTTTAGCATTAGGGGTTGCTGAGTTGAGACTCTTACCAGCTGTGACCTGATTTCCACCCTGATCTTTATTCCTTTTATCTGTTCTTGGGNTACTTGTTTTCCTTTGTCCTTGTTTCTGTGATCTCTCATATCTTTCCACTGTTCTTTATTACCAATCTCATGACCTGCATTTCCAACCACCTTACCACTCGATAGGATCATCAAATGACCTGTGTCCTTTTGCTTTTCTGCGTTAAGTTTACCCACTGCTTCACTTGAGACCTGTTGCTCAACTGTCTTTGTTGCCAAAAGTTCAGGATGAATCCTCCAACATTCCAGCATATCATGCCCTTGTAATTTGCATTCTCTACAATACTTAGGTAGATAATCATATTTTATAATTACCCATTCTGTTCTAACCTCACCTGTAAGTTCATTCTCGATGTCCATACGAACCTTCTTAGGAAGATCTGCTAGGAGGTCGACTAACACCTTCACACGCGCACAACTAGGTCTTGTCTTGTTCACAGTAGCCATATCAAGGTGGAGTGGTTTACCCACTGCTGAAGCTAATGAAAACAAACATTCCTTGACGAAAAAGGTCGGCAACAGATTAGGGAAAGAAATCCAGGCCATAACCTTTGGTGTTTCCTCATCCACCTTAAATTTTGAATCGTACAGAAGGGTTCTCAACTGGAATTCATGCCCATGCTTATCTTTTACGTAATAAACGCTTTTCGACGTAAAATCTATATAATCTTGCCATAATGTTAAGCGTATCAATACATGTCTATCCCTTAAATATCCAATCGAACATTCACCTTTAATTCCACATTGTATAGGGATGATTCGACGTAATTCATTAAGCTCAGGCCATCCATATGAGAATTTGCAAACTACGGCATATTGTAGACCTTCGATCACGTTCATTCTGTCAACTTCTGATTCTGTAAACTTCACCATAGGCTGCCCTTGTAACAACACTGCTCGACGTAAGGGAATTGGCTCGACAGTGCACTGTTTCGCTTGAACTGTTGCATTGATCGTGTTTGGTTTCAGAATTTTCGAGTAATCTAGTGGCTTGGGTGTTGATGTAGTGTTGTTATGGATGATGGGAGGTGCTTGGGAAGGCTCACCAGCCGTTGGAGGTGGCTGGTCGCCTGCCGGCGACGCCATGGCAGTGATCAAAAAAGCTTCATTTTTTTGCTTGTTAGGGTTAGGGTTAGGGTTGAGAGCGTTTTTCTATCACCTTTTCAAGTGATTAATTAGTTTTGTCATAAAGCTTTTTCAAAAATTTCAGCAGAAGATGCTAAAGTTGTTTAGTTAATTTGTAAAAACTTCAGCACTAAATAAGCTGAAGTTTTGCACAGGTATCAGGAAGGCGGCGCCTGAAATTGTAAAAATTAAAGTATAAGTTAGATAATTTTAAAAATATGGGTATAAGTTAAATAGGAGTGATCAAATAAGGCACCCCGTACAATTTCTACAAGAGAAACGGGAATCAGCAGCCCAACCAACCCTCACTGTCGTTTTGCACAACCCGTGATATAAATTGTTTGTCTTTATAATTAGTAAATAGTTACCAAAGGTTTATTCATAAAAGATAAAACTTTGAAATAGTCATGACTTTAAATTTTAGTTAATTTAGTGCAAATAGCCATAAAATTTTGTAGAAGTTTGTGACCTATTTTCCAAGTTAATAGTAAAAGATACTTGATTAAATCGTCCTTTATTTATTCTTTGATCTCTCAATCTATTTCGTCTTTCTAGAATATATATATTATGCTAGTAAGCATAAAATTGAATAAAATAACTAATTCTTCTGATTTTTTTAAAACGATAAATATTTGGAACAACCATTAACAAGAATGACAAATTAATAGTACCGGAGGGAGCATCACTGATACATAAATAGCAGCAAAAATAATCTATCACAAAAATTATAATATATGAATAGCTATGACTAGAATGTATAAGTAGTTAATGGTGGCAACGTCAACCATAAAAGTTTATAAATCTTTGTGACCGTAGTATTTTCCATTATGCTATTTTTTCTCTATATGTACAAACTAACATGTCGTCTAGTACATGGGATAATAATTTCAAAATAAAATGAAATTAACTTTAATTTTTATGTTTGATTTGGGGTATTATCTTATCCGAAAATAACTTTTACGCTAAAATAATAGAATTAATTATAAAATATCATGGGATATCCGCACGGTACCAAATGACCCCTAAGTACACAACAAAGTGTGACAAGTGAAAAATACATTGCCTATCTATAGGGTTAGACTACAGTTTGTGATAAAAATTATGTATTATTTTAAGCATTAAAATTATTATACGCTAACGGTCATCAATAGCATAAACAAAGTGTGATAATTTATGCAGTCATTTGTGATTGCATCCAATTTTAGCTTTTTAATAATTTATACTCTAATTTTCTTATTTCTTGCAAAATCATAAAAAGGGGTCAAATTAGAAACTATATGTATTTAAGTACCATAAATATTAGTATACTGGTTAAGACAAATGTTGTTGACTAGAGACAAATTTAGGATCTGAAGATAATAGGTATACGATTTAATATATGTACATAAGTGTGTGTATATATATGGGGAAAAAAATTAAAAAATGCTTTAAGTGATTTGTAAACACACACATAATTCCATTTTGAGTCAATATGCTGGATTCCCCTTAACTATGCACATTTATCATGTCAAGCTAATTATATATATCTCCTTAAACGGACAATTTTAGAAGTATAAATATTTAATTTCACTCAGATGCTCAGCTGCTAAAATTAATTTCATTCCATTTGCTTCCTCCTCATTAATATGATAAAATATTGATATAGATTTGCTAAAATAAGAATGAAGTTGAATTTCGAGCACTATATATGAGATCCATTTGTTCGTTCAATTTTGTTCTTAGTTGTAAGCTTCTCTAAATAATTGTCTCTGAAGTTATAGCTATCTGATTTTCTCTCTAGTTTATTTAATTCTGCAATGTAAGAATCTTCCTCCCTCGTTTCTTTTATTTAATGTTTAAACATTATGGATGTGTTTGGTACGAAGGAAAATGTTTTCATGAAAAATATTTTTTTAGAAAATGTTTTCATGGAAAATGAGTGGTTTTATCACTTTTTTTTTTTTATTTGGTTGGTGAGTGAAAACTTTTTTTTTTAGTGTTTGGTCAGAGAGTAGAAAAAATATTTTGTAGGAAAATAATTTTTTATGCTACTCTCCTCACTCCTCCTTCCCCAAGTCACTATGTTTCATGTGCTCTCCCCACCCCCACCCCCACAATTATTCTTCTAAAAGTTCACACAAACACAAATTGTGTTTCTTTACGCAAAAACAACGCTGAACATAACTAAAAATATACTCTCTTTTTTGGTTGAAAAAGAAACTACTAT
The DNA here is from genome assembly GCA_005239525.1 of Nicotiana knightiana. NCBI lineage: Eukaryota > Viridiplantae > Streptophyta > Magnoliopsida > Solanales > Solanaceae > Nicotiana > Nicotiana knightiana. The sequence continues at coordinate 3,646 of ML427971.1, forward strand.
TTCTACAACATGAAAATAAAGTACACATTTTGTTGAAGTGAAAGAAAATAATTTTTATACATCATGAAAAGAAAATATGCATTTTGTTGAAATGAAAGAAAACATTTTTTCTATATCATGAAAAGAAATACTTTTTTGTTGAAATAAAAGAAAATACCATTTACTGCATCATTTTGTTGAAATGAAAAAAATTATTTTTTACTCCATCATTTTGTTAAAATGAAAAAAAATACTCATTTTTTGAAATGGAAAAAAAATACTCTATTTATAACATGAAAACAAAGTATTATTAATAATATTTCTATTTATTAGGCGAGGATGGGGTGGGTTGGGGTAGGTGTAGTTGGGGTGGGTTGGGGTGTGGGGTGAGTTGGGGAACGAGGTGAAGGTTGGAAAATGTTTTCTCTTTTTTTGATAGGGAAAATATTTTCCTCCAATCGAAGAAAAATAAGTTCACGACGTGAGAAAATTGTACGCCAAGATTTATGAAGGCCTGAGAATCTCAATTGATTAATTATATTTACCTTCTTTTTTTTTAATTTAAAGTATCACTTTGTTGTTTTGTCATATGCCTAATTTAGGTCCCAAAGCAATGATAATTCAGAAAGTGACTATGAGGAGGCTTCAGAAATTCTTGATCAGTTTGGCTCCCAAAGCTTCACAGCTATGTTACAAGAAGCTTCCATGCCGTGCAGGTACTATTTATCTGTGAATAAATTTGTTAGCTTGATCAAACATTTGTTTACATCAAAGAAATACTTGCAGGATATTGATAAAGACAATTGAATGATTTTTTACTTAGGCATGTGAATGATCAACCTCTTGAACTCAACTTTACCCTAAGCTCATCATATATACCTCCAAAGGTGTGCTTCTTTGACCTCCTCTTTCTTTCTTTTAATTTATTATGTATTTATTTTATTCTATATAGCATTACTTGTAATTCAAATTTACTATGACTATAATTTTTTGGTATAGGAAAATAATGCTAACTCCAATGAGGCTTTTGTTCCTCCAGTAAAAAGTCCAGGAACTAATGATTCAAGGGTGTGGTGGCCAGCTATTACTATTCTCTCTTTCCTTAATTTGTTAACAAATATATAAATTTAATTTCTTTTTACTATGGAATAGCATTTTTTCTTATGTAATAAATAAATGCAGGCTAGCTATGCACGCGGTAGAATGCCACGACTGGATCATTCACCTTCTCGTGCAAGAGTACGTATATCTCACCCCTAATTTAATTTTTAGTAATTTAACAACTCTATTTTAAAATTTTAATTTTAATAGATTTGTATATGTAACCGATTTAAAACAGGAAAGTAATATGTTACTAAATTTTTTATTTTGATGGAAACTGCAGAGAGAAGTTGTTAAGCAGGAACATAGACAGCGCGACAGAGATTATCCACAAGCGATTAGGTAATGTTGCCATTATGGATTAGAAAAGCTTTCGAAAAATATTTTCAAAACATTAAAATAAACTTTTTTTTTTTACAAAAAAATATTTTATGGATATAAAAAGACAATCCTAATGTAGATTCACAAAAAAACTAAGGTGCATTTTTGTATTTCCTCTAAAAGTAATGCAAACATACTACTTACATTTCTCCAATATTTTTGTCAATACGTTTTGCATAGACTATGCCAAATCAAATTCAAGCATACATATAAATCTGTCATATTAATTATGTGATAACTTGTACTGGTACCATAAAATAAAAAAGAATTAAAATTATGAATTCAATTTGTAACGCAAGAACATAAAATAATACAATTGTGAAAATAACGATAATAATAATAATAATAATAAATAAATAATTAATTATTACATTATATTTACTTGAATAACGTAGGCCTATTAGCAACATGCTATATGATCCAAGCTTTGCTGCTAAAGGTGAACCAGTGGATCCTCACTTGCGTATGCTGAAGCAGAATCCAAACTTCTGTAAGTTATTCTCTTTTTTTAGTGCCTTTTTAATCCTAGAAATTGTAAACTAAAAGGAAAAAAAAAATAGTGTTGAGTAATTTTAACTGTATTTTATGTGTACCCTTTAAATTGCAGGCAACCCTAATGTGGGCCAAGACAAAGTGATGATTAATTTGAATGAATACTGAATTGTAAGAGGGCAGAAGATCGCCAATTTGCAGTGCAAGAATAATATTGTACTGAAGTGGAAGCTATTATATCACAATTGAAGGATGACATGCAACAAAAATTGTTCTGATATTTTTCTATTATCGATTCTTTTTTCATTTTTTTTTTTGTTTCTTTTTTAAGAGAACTATTGAAAAACCACAATTCTTAGAACCCCATTTCTATTTTTTTTTCCCCTAGTACCCTTTTTAATTCCATAAGAGAAAACTATTTTTCTTAGTACCCTTTTCAATTTCATACAAGTTTAGCTTTTGCGGTTTTGTTGTCAATTTCAAGTTATCAGAAAACCACATCTCTTTTGTAAAACTCCTCAAGTTCAATACAACATTGTGTTTCTTATCCAACATTGTTGTTAATTATGCTTTACTTTATAGCACTACACTTGGCTCCAAGATGAATGTAGACAATAAATTGCGTCGAGAAAATATAATCAAGATCGAAAAATATCGTAACAATCGTAGTACTTTATTTCAAATATATGAGTGTACAATCTTTATGAATCCTCTGATTCTTCTTTTCAATAGTAAATAAATTCAAGGGCCTTTGAGCTTGATCTTGAATCTATATTTGTTTCCACGAACGATGATTTTGTTCTTGAGCTTGAGCTTGATTGCTTGAACCTGACCTTGATTTGTTCTTCGTTCTTGAGCTTGAACTTGATTTCTTGAACTTGAACTTGATTGCTTGAAGCTTGAAACTTGTAGAGAAATTTGCGGCGTTTGATCCACGAGCTCTCTCTTACTTCTTGTTATAATTTCTGGTCCCTTTTCTGGGTTATGAAGACCTCTATTTATAGTTGTGGGAGGGGAAGAGTTATGATAAGAACAAACTCTTTCCGACCAATCAAATTGAAGTGTGACATGGCCGCATTTGATTGGTCGGAACATGTCACTTGCACATGTGACACGGTTTCATTGACCTTTTAGTGTGGCTTAACATGCCTTGTTATTTTGACACGTGCCATGATCCTATTGGCTCTTTTGTTTGACTTGGTGTGCCACGTCATTTAACACGTGGCACTGGGCCTCTAGGAAGATGGCATATTAGGCCTAATAAAGTGGGCTCATCACTTTAACCCAATTAATTGGGCTAGCCCAATGGATTAAGACTTATTTATTTAATCCATATATATTGGACTTATATAATTAATTCAATTATATTAGCCCATACTATTTATTTGGACCAAGATATATTGAATTTAAAAATATAATCCAATTCTTTTATGGATTTAATTTTAATAAAATTTATATGCCTACAAATGCCCCCTACTTCAAGACTTGTCAAAGTGTAAACTTTAAAGACTAGACTTGAAGTATAAGTAAAAAAAAAAAAGAATTCGTATTTTGCCATTTCCAAATGCTTTCACGGATTTACTCATGCATGCATCTTCCAAATGAAGAGACCATAAATATTTGTTATCACTTTAGAAGTAAACCTTGAATAAAATAATTTAATTTTCATAATCCTTTTTGCTCATTGAATCTAATGGCCAAATGTAACCACCTTCTCTGCTTTTGAAATTGTCACGTATTAATTCCTTTGAAGAATCACATGTAAGCATTATTCTCTGGCCAATTTGTACGGACTTTACCACATAGTTTAATATTGACTTTTTCTTCAATTCCAACTCGGCATCAAGTTGCTTCAGTTGGCTTCTATTTGGATACGGTAAAGTCAAGCGACCAGTCCATGTTGGAAACAGATAGAAGTTGTCGCCTTTAACCTGATCCCACACCGAGAGTTAGTTCTCAATAGCCTACCTAATCATCTATATAAGGTTGCACTTTCTTCAACTCACAATCATCAATTTCGACTGCCTTTGACGATTGTTAAGTATCATCGAAGGTAATTTCTTCTTCTATTCTTGTGCTTTTCTTCTTGTATCATTTTTTTGTATGTCAAAGAAGAAGGATGTACTCTTGTTCGACGAGATGATCCATGTATGGAGAAGACAATCTTAGGGTGTGAAGGGATGGGCAGGCCCGAATATCAGAGAAATTATTCTCAATGTGGCTCGACTACCGGAGAGATTACTCTCCAAAATGGCCCGACTACCACAGAGATTACTCTCAATGTGGCCCGACTACTGGAGAGATTACTCTCAAAATGACCCGACTATTGGAGAGATTACTCTCAATATGGCCCGACTACCAGAGAAATTACTCTCAATGTGGCCCGACTACTGGAGAGATTACTCTCAAAATGGCTCGAATACCGGATAGATTACTCTTAATGTGGCCCAACTATCAGAGAGATTACTATCAAAATGGCCCGAATACCGTAGAGATTACTCTCAATGTGGCCTGAATACCAGAGAGATTACTCTCAATGTGGCCCGACTATCGGAGAGATTACTCTCAATGTGGCCCGACTATCGGAGAGATTACTCTCAATGTGGCCCGATTACTAGAGAGATTACTCTTAGTGTGGCCCAACTATCGGAGATATTACTCGCGATGCGGCCCGACTATCGGAGGCCATTTCATCCATTCAGAATTTTGTGCCCATTATAATATTCTTGATTTGGATTTTGATGACATTTTTTTTCTCTCTTTTTTTTGTAGCCCGAAAAGATGGCAAATTTCAGATATTATACCTCACCTTCCTCCAAACTCAGATATCTCATAATCGAGACCGAAGATGGCATAGAACAAACTAAGCTTTTGGTTCACACTCCACAAGCTAGCCAATATGCAGCCTTATGGCCTTCTTTGAGGAACTCCCTTTATGTAGAAAACTGGACCTTGGAGCACAAGTCAACTTCTAATCCATTGTCCAAGATGTGGTCTCTCCAAGCGCCAATACATCTCCACGTGAACATTGCTAGCATCTTTTCGAAATTAGGACGTCGCATAATTCAAGGCGAAGTAAGTTGGGGAAGCAAAACAACAATCGAGGATGAGTATCCTCATATTCCAGGATATTTGGAATGGGATGAAGACGTACTTGGTGGAAGCCAACAAACCCTGAGTACAGCAAAGATTTATGATGTTGTCTATGCCTCACTTTTCACTTATGATCGAAACTCGAACATTTTACAAGCATTTTGTGAGGCTTGGTGCCCTAAGACGAACACGCTTCTTACATCAGCTGGAGAGCTATCTATCTCTATTTGGGACTTACATATCCTTAGAGGTCTGCCCATTGTGGGTTCTCTGTATGAAGAAGTGGTACCTGAGACAAGAGAACTTATTTGTTTGGACGAAAAACAGATAAGATTTATCCCTCAATCTTGCGATTATTTATTTGTTGCCTTTCATCATCTTAAGGAAGGTACGGGTGCTAACCAAAAGGTCTCCTTCAGTAAGTGGACAAATTTTTGGTATAACCAAACTTTAGTATATAAACCTGCCCAACTGCGAAAGGAAAAGAAATATGCGCGCCTAAAGTCGACACATAATCCTAACAGAGTTATTCCCGAGACAACGAGGTGGTCGAGTGATCAAGAAGTTATATTCTCCAAGCTTAGGGTGAGGGCTGACAAGAAAGATGAAACTTATGTAGCAGCATTCTTATCAATTTGGCTATGTGCCTTTGTGTTTCCCAAGGTAGAAAACTTTATTCATCCTAAGACTTTTAAGATGGCAAGCACAATGGCAGGTGGGCAAAAGATTAGCCTTGCGGTCCCAGTTTTGGCGAGTATTTATCATAGTTTGAATAAGATTTCGTTTTCTTCCCAACTTGATCAGGTCAAAGTTTGTTTTCCCATTCATTATGTTTACGGTTGTCTTGCACATTACTTCAAAACCCCATTATCCACTTGCTAAGGGTCTGTCTGTCCCTTTGATGGTAGCATACTCAGGAGAGGGAGCTGCGAGGTACTTTGACGAGAAGGATGCAAGAAAATGCATCCACACTGGGGAGGATATAGTTTGGACACCAACAATGTTAACCAATTCTCGTCCTTATTATTATGTGGATAATGATGCCCTTCAAGAGTTGGAGTCAAATTACTTCATGAGCTTATGTTTTAATTACCTCCCTTTGAGGTGTGGTAACTCATTCATCATTGAGCCATATAGCCCGCATCAGTTTGGTCGTCAATTTGGGTTTTACCAAAATGTCCCCAGTTTTTTGGAGAATGATATCTGTAACGCCTCTCTAGATGAAGGACTCAGATTTTGGAGGATTTGCACATTGTATCGGTCTATGTCACGCACGGTTTTTCCCCCAACAGGGGATCCTATGGAGAAGCCTTTCTCCACCAATTATATGTCGTGGTGGGAGAAAGCGCATGGGAAGTTTCACGAGAATAATTTGCAAGCTTTGGTAAACAATGTTGGGCTAAAGTCTACTACTCCTTTGGGAGGTGAAGATCAAGGTGTTGGAAAAGCACTCCCAAAAGTTAAAGAGACACCCACTCCAATCCCGAAAGTAGTTACACAACATAAGAAAAGAAAGCTTAAATTCTCAAAGGCGGCTTTGAAAGAGGCGGTGTGTACTTCAACAGATATAGAGAAGCACCCTCCAGTTCTTCCATTTAGCACGCAAGTTCCTCAAGATAAAAGCCAGAGTACTAATGAAGATCAAAATTGGAAAAGGAAACGACTTAACCCAGTAGAGATCGTAGAGGTTCCAAGTGTTGATAGTCCCTTAAGAACGCATACAACTTGTAACAAAGAGGTAAAAATACAATCACCTTTCCCTTTTTTTTTTAATTGACCGAATAGAAAATATTCACTCTCTTTGCATTTTCCTTATGCAGTCAAATGCCATTGGGCATCCGGTGGTATCCCCACATGATAAGCCGCAAGTGAGTAATGAATATATTGGAGGGCCTACATCTAAAGTGAAATCGTCTTCAAAGGCATCATCTCTTCCTCATGACGAAGCCCTAAAAAGACAAACTCCAAATGAGATAACTCGTGTTCCACCAATGACAAATACAGCGGTATCTATTTTTGAAGGAAAGAGCATTGTCTTTAATCGAAAAAAGGAATTCGTCTTGGGACTTTGGGAGGACATTTGTAACAGACTCTCCAAAACTCGTGTAGAATTGCTTTCATCTTATAGGGAGAAAATTATTGAGATTTTCGAGGATATGAAGAAGACAAATATTTTGGATCTTTCTCTATTAGAGAGTTTACTGGATTCTCTTTTTGAGCTTGCCGCTTCATATGACCAAGAGCGATCAATATGGCTGATAAGACGAGTGGAGATGAGAAGCTAGAGTTGATTTCTAAAGCTAAAGAGCGTCTCGAGTCGTTCAAACTTGAAGCAAGTGAGAAAGTCCAGAAAGTTTCCTCTAGTGAAAAGAAACTGAAGAGAGTTGTGAAGAAGTTGCATACATTACAACAAGAGAGGGAGAACCTCTACGGTATTATATAGGCGACTCAAAAGGAGGTTGGAGAGATTCAGGCAAAATTTTTAGCTACCGATACTGAGGTCTCTTCATATGACAACGTAAATTTGCTGACTGATGAAGATTCGGCCAATTTGGAGGAGAAGAAGAAGAACCTGGAGACTAGCTGTCAAGAATTGATCAACTACAAGTTTGTTTAGATTAGTCTATTAACATTATCTCCATTTTATCTTTACGTTAGATTGACCTAGTGGATATTTATTTCATCTTAAGTAAGATTGCTTCTCTTTTGCTTTACATTGCCCAACATTTATCTTGGTCGCACAATTTTCAGCTTTACGCACTCGTAATGAAAGATTCATATCTTGTCGTAGGAGAGTCCAAATGACGAACCGTTTGATTTCTCAAAAATTAGACTTCAATATCTAAACCATATCCAAAAATTAGAATCGAACACCTTCAGAATCGGCCCAGATGATATTTTGAAACCAACTTTAGATTTCACCATGTCATAAATTTTAGATTTGCGTCGTCTCACCAAATAAAATTATATCTTGGTGTAGAAAAGTCAAATCACGATCCGTTTGATTTTTTTGAAACCTTAACTTGAAAATCCATGACACATCCAAAATGAAAAGTTTAATGCCTTAAGGCTAGAATCAGATAATAGTTTGAAATCAATATTAAATTCTGACGCGGCGACGATTTCAGATTTGCAAAACATCACCAAAACTTTCGTATCTTGATGTAGGAATGTCGAAATCATGAACCATTTGATCTATTGGAAACCTAACTTCCAAATCCATAACATATCCAAAATTCAAAATTTAATGCCTAAGGATAGTTTCAGATAATATTTTGAAATTAATACTAAATTCTGACACACCGACAAATTGAGATTTGCGCGATTTCGTCAAAAGTTTTGTATCTTGAAGTAGGAACGTCGAAATCAAGAACCGTTTGATCTATTGGAAACTTAACTTCCAAATATATAACATATCCAAAATGAAAAATTTAAGTCCTTAGGGATAGTTTCAGATAATATTTCGAAGTCAATACTAAATTCTGACAACTGACGATTTCAGATTTGCGCGACTTCGCTAAAAAAAATTGTATCTTTATGTGGGAACGTCGAAATAATGAAGCGTTTGATTTCTTGGAAACTAAACTCTAAAACATATCCCACATGTAAAATTTAATTCCTTGAGGATAGTTTCAGATGATATTTCAAAGTCGACTTCGGTTTCTGATATGCCGACGATTCCAAATTAGCGCGACTTCATCAAATTTTTTTTTGGTGTGGAAGCCTCAAAATCACAAGACATTTTTTTTTCTTGATATCAATCAAAATCTAAGATTTCCATTCTTATCAAACACCTTGGGTTCAAGTCTCGCTGATTTTGCGCAGTGAACGAGTATGAAGTCCAACAAACTTGAAGGTTATGTGAACATGAAGACATAGATAATCCCCGGACTTTGATCCGAATATTGTCATCATTTCAGTGAAGACACCATTTTACCACAGCAGCTTGCCCCCTCTAAATCAAATGGATCCAAAGCCTAACAGAAGAATGATACCTCAGCTTGATTTTCAAGTGTTGATTGAATGGATTAGATTCCGGCGTACTTCATTCGAACAATAATTAGGGCACTATGTATCTTCTGAACTCATGCGACTGAACTCAGAATGAAACTCTAAGCTGCCTACGTACCTCGGTGAAGAGGATCAAGTCATACCGTAGTTCAGATGGGTAGATTTTTTTTTTATGTCCTAACTTTTACCTAGGCCACCTCTTTCGAGGTTTTCGACTTAGCGGACTCTTTTTTTTATATACGTCCTAACTTTTGCCTAGGTCGCCTCTTATTAGGTTTTCAACCTAGCAGACTCATTTTTTTTAGGTGGGTCGTACACAGTTTAGACTCATGCGGGCCAGGAGTGTAGGAATATGCAGTTTAGGCTCATGCGTCAAGGAGCGTTCGAACATGTAGTTTAGGCTCATGTGTCAAGGAGCGTAGGAACTTCAAGGATAATACTTCTTCAAAAACTTGCCATTTATAGGGCCGATTCTCATGCCATCAACATCAACCAGCTTGTAAGCCCCACTTGAGTAAGCTTCTTGCACGGCATATGACCCATCCCATTTTGAAGTGAACTTCCCTACAGGTTTATGGGAAGTAATAATGGGTCTTCTTATGGCAAGGACTTGACCTCCTACTTGAAAGGATCTTGGGAAAACTCTTTTATCGAAGGCGCGAGACAATCGAGCTTGATAACGTTCAAGACTCTGTTGAGCTTCCAACCTCTTGTCATCAAGAGCCTCCAACTCTGCTAATCGAAGTTGAGCATTTTATTCATCAATGATTCCTTCTTGAATAGCTAATAATAATGAAGGTATTTGACGCTCGAGTGGCAAGACGACTTCAACTCCATAAACGAGTGCATAAGGGGTCACTTGTGTTGGCGTGCGGTGAGTTGTCCTATATGCCCATAGAGCTTCTTCCATACGGTCGTTCCAATATCGTTTGTATTTGGAGACGAATTTCTTCAATAAGTTGCATAGAGTTTTTTTGAATGCCTCAGCTAGACCATTGGCGGCAGCATTGTACATCGAAGAATTACGTTGCTTGAATCCAAAGAGATCACAAATCTTGTCCACCAACCTATTATTGAATGGATTTCCATTATCCGTTATAATGTAACGAGGAATGCCAAAGAGATAAATAATGTTTACTCAGATGAAACTTGCAACATTTTCCTTCTTTACTTCCTTAAGAGCAACAACTTCAGCCCATTTTGAGAAGTATTCAGTTGCAGCCAAGATGTATAGGTGACCACCAGAGGACTTTGGCAGTGGTCCAACAACATCCAATCCTCAAGCGTCAAATGGCCAGGATGCAACAGTTGGGTGCAACACTTCAGGAGGTTGATGAATAAAATTCGCATGGAATTGACAAGCCTTGCATCTTCGAGCGTAGTCCAAGCAATCTTTTACCATCGTCGGCCAATAATATCCCATCCTTTTTATATGGAAGTGGAGCTTTGGTCCTGACTGGTGTGACCCACATACCCCAGAATGTGCCTCTTGCAAAGCTTGGAGTGCGTCTTCTTCCCCTAAGCATTTCAAGAGTACTCCTTCGAATGACCTTTTGTATAGAGTATCTTTGTAGTAAAGGAAGTGAGGTGCACAACGACGGATTTCAGTCGTTCTCGTCGAATTTTCAGGAAGTATCCCATAGCATAAGTAGTCGATAATGGGTTGTCGCCATTCTTCTTTGCCAACTTCAGAAACAGCAACAAGATGCTTGAGTTTATTTTCTTCACCTTGAACCTCATTTGGCGGCGGTACTACCCATTTTTGGCAGCCGGTAACTTGCACTTGATCAGGCAGCGGATGAAGCTAGAGCAGTTAAAGCATCAGCCTTCTTATTTTCTTTCCTTAGCACATGCTGAATAGTCACATCACTGAGCCACCCCATTAACTTTTTAGCGTAATCATGATATGGGCGTAGTTCAGGCTTCCTAACCTCGTAACTACCCAAAAGCTGATTGACCACTAACTGGGCGTCACCAAAGACTTGCAATTTCAATTGCTTCATATCAACGGCCATTTCAAGCCCAAGTATTAATGCTTGATACTCAGCAACATTGTTGGAACAGAGTTATGTCAAGGTGAAGGAGTAGGGAAAGACTTCACCTCGGGGAGTGACAAATACTATGCCAGCACCAGCTCCCCCACGATGCGCAGCACCATCAAAGTACATCTTCCATAGAGGCTGGACTTCAATGACCGTTGCGTCTTCATCAGATAGTTCGTCAGTTAGCTCCCAATCATCAGGTATAGGGTGATCTGCCAAGAAGTCCGCTAACGCTTGTCCTTTTATATCCTTTTGAGGGATGTACACGATTTCAAATTGTTGAAACTGGAGGTACCACCTTGCTAGTCGATCACTAAGGACAGGTTTTGACATCACGAACTTGATGGGATTTTCTCTAGAAACCAAACGAATGACATGAGCTTGAAAGTAGTGCTTCAACTCTTGAATTGAGAAGACTAGCGTCAAACACAACTTTTCGATTGGCAAATAATTCAGCTCATTTGGTGTCATCATCCTGCTCAAGTAGTAAAGAGAGTTTTCTTTCCCCTCACTATTTTCTTGGGCCAACAGCGCTCCAACAGACCTTTCTTGTGCTGAAATGTATAGTATCAATGGCTTTCCAAGTATAGGGGCTTCCAAAACCGGCGGCTTCATCAAGTATGTTTTTATACTTTCAAAGGCATTGCTACAAGCTTGGTCCCACTTGAAAGGAACGCCCTTCTTCATGAGGCGACTGAATGGTTGACACCTTCCAGCTAGGTTTGAGATGAATCTCCTAAGGTATGCTAGCTTTCCTTGCAGACTTTTTATTCATGAATATCCCGAGGCTCAGGCATTTTCAAAATTGCATCTACCTTGGCTTGATCAATTTCGATCCCTCGGTGACGGACAATGAAACCAAGGAACTTTCTAGAAGTAACTCCAAAATCACATTTCAATGGATTCATCCTAAGTTGGTACCTCCGGAGCAACTCAAATACTAGTTTCAAGTCTTTCAAGTGGTCTCCCTTCTCTCTTGATTTTACCACTAATTCGTCGACATAGCATTCGACATTCTTGTTGAGAAGATCGTCGAAAATATGCTGCATAGCCCTTTGGTATGTAGCACCAGCGTTCTTCAAACCAAAAGGCACTACCTTGTAGCAATAAATATCCTTTGGGGGCATGGAATGCAGTAAGCTCTTCATCTTTTGGTGCCATGCGAATTTGGTTATATCCCAACGAACCGTCCATGAAAGACATCGCCTCGTAACTAGCGGGAATTCATCTTTGGGACACGCATTGTTGAGATCCCTGAAGTCGACGCACACTCGAATCTGGCCATTCTTCTTCTTTACAGGGACAATACTTGAAACCCACGTTGGGTATTTAATTTCCCAAATAAATCCAACTTCAATGAGTTTTTTAACTTCGGTTTCAATCAGGGGAACCAAGTCCGGCCTAAAACGCCTTTGAGCTTGCTTAATAGGACGAGCGCCATTCTTGACCACAAGGTGATGGACTGCAACTTTAGGGTCCAAGCCAGGCATTTATTTGTAACTCCAAGCAAATACGTCCCTAAACTCCTTTAGTATCTCAATATAAGTGATTTCTTCATCAACTTCTAGTAAAGCACTTAGGTAGGTGGGTCTTGGTTCTTCATCAGTGCCAAGGTTAACTTCTTTTAAGGCATCAACCGTTACCTTCACCCCTTCTTCAAGTTCCAGCGGAGCATCTTTTGCATCTTCGTCTTCTCGATGGTCCCCATCATTGAAGGATATGTGATAACATGGTGAAACATCCTCCAATTCTGCATTATCCTCCATTGAAGATGGAACACCGGTCTCGCCTTGTACAGTGACATGATACGAAGAACCCACACTTTTTTTCGTTGTCATCACGTTCTTTAGTGTAGACCACAGTGTATGGCTTCACTTTCAGTACTTCATCATAAGAAACTAGGACTTTTGTTTGTCTCCTCATTCTAGAAGGAACCAAACTTTGGAAATCTTTAGAGATCTTCTGAATTTTGGGCGAAGCGGGTGTTCTTGTATTTTGATAATTTCTCTGGAACTTATTCCCCTTCTTTAATGGACACAATCTCTCAAATATGGAAGTTCTCACAATTTATTTTCAAAGTCTATCAAAGATGGAAGGCCTGTTAGAAGCGGCAGATTTGTCTTCTACAGTGATATAATTGCTACTCGCCCTTCTTATTGAGATGCGCACTGGTGACGGTTTCTTGTATCCCAAACCTTCACGTGGTTGCCTCGTTGCAGATTCTGATGGGAGCTTCCCTAACTTTGATGGCTTGTCGGAATTGTATTCAGCTTTCGCAAATAACTTTAAGCGTTAGGATCAAAACCTTCATCTGTTCACTTTGTAGGGAGTGCCACATTCTGCAAAAGATTTTGGGCTACAAACCCTGCAAGTGTCTTCGAGGACAACTTTACTGCCTCAATTCGTTTTACTGGAAGATTTAACTCTTTTAGCGTGTTGGTTTGGAGATTAGATGATTCGCCTTCATCTTTCTTCCTTTTAGGGACATATTGGAGCACATGACTTTATTTCTTTCTATAAGACGCAATATCCCCTCTATGAGATCTATTTACGTTGGGTTGTACCTCCTCAGTAACAGCTTTGGCTTTACCAATAGTCACCTCAGCTCTTTTAGTTGTGGGCTCGTCATTCTTGCTTTTCATGCCATCATCAACTTTTAGCTACTTCACAATGTGGTTCCTCAAGTAGAACTTTGCATCAGCGAAGTGTGACTCTGCCCCAGTGAATGGCGCATCATCGACAACTATCCTCTTCTCGACTTCACTCTCGTAATATTTTAAATATTGATGGTAGGTAGATGGAACTACTTTATTCTCATGTATCCAAGGCCTTCCAGGCAAGACAATGTATGAAGTCTTTGCATCGATCACATGCATCCATGAACTTGATTGCATATATTCAATGGTGATTCCCAGCCTGATCGCGCCTATGGCTCTTTGCCCTTCTTGGTTGGATCCTTGGATAATCACACGACTTTCTGAGAGTTCTTTCATGGGAAAACCAAGTTCTTTCACAGTGCGAATTGGCAAAATGTTCTGAGGATCCTCCATCAACGAAAATTCGATTTACCATTTTATCGCGCATATAGCCAACCAGGTACAATGGGCGGTTATGAGGAGTGTCACCTAGCAAAAGATCATCATTTGTGAACGTGACTTTTTCCTCACAAGCATTAACTTCTTGAGGAGTGGATCCGATAAGCTTTTCCAAATATGGTGCCAACGGTAGTTCATCACTCCTTTCTTTCCCTTTGTCAGTATGGCAACAAGAGGCATCAATACCCCCATGGGAAATCTTCGTGCGAAACCAACTTGGTAAAAACTCCTCCAAAGTCACTGGATGTCGTGGCTTTTGAGGGTGGTGCACCTCCACTTTTGCTTTCTTTCCATCTCCTGGGTGTTTTCACCATTATTTTCCTCGTTGGTTGTTTCATTGATCCTTTTCGTGGGCTCCTTTTGTGGCGCCTACAACGAGTCACCAACGTCCAACCTTCATCATCCTCAGTTTTACCGTCTTCATCTTTGTAGTTCTCCAGTAATTCTTCATCTTTACTTTCTTTAGAACTACATAATTCGTCTGGATTGAATGAGCCAAATATGATAGAGACTTGGTTTGCGCTTGCTTTCTCATCTTAAAGCACTATCTTCTTTTCACGAGCCAAGTCCATAACTTTTTCCTTGAAGACAAAGCACTTCTCCAGACGGTGGCTCACAAGTCAATGATATTTGCAGTAATTTGGGTCATCGATTTTCTCAGCTTCATTTGGTCGCTTCATCTCCGGAAGCTCAATGAGATTTAACTCGAGGAGTTATTCAAAAATAGTTGGCACATCAAAATCCAGAAATGGGTACTCTTTCTCTTGCATTTCTTTTAGAGTTGACTTTCCACTTGGCTTATCTTGAAACGAAGTGGATTTCGTACTCTACTTTTTTCTCACCTTCGTCGTGAACTTCATAGGTGATGTGTTGACATTCATAGCTTCTTTGTTTTCAGATCTTGTTACAAACTTGCTCTGTTTTCTATTTTCTTGCTTGTCGTTCACTTTGCGAGGTTCATAGATGGGTAGCCTTTCATTTCCAACAGAGGCTATGCTCAATTCCATGTCATGGGCACGAGTTGCAAGTTCTTCAAACGTGCTAGGTTTGATACCTTGCAAGATGTAGCGCAATACCCAATGCATACCTTGGATGCACATCTCTATGCCAGAAGCTTCACTAAGCCTGTCTTTACAGTTGAGGCTTGCATTCCTCTAACGATTGATAAAGTCGATAACTGGTTCACTCTTCCGTTGACGAGTACTTGTGAGTTCCACCATGCTCACAGTGCTTTTGCTATAAAAGCGATTGAGGAACTCTTGTTCTAGTTGATCCCAGCTATTAATAGATCCTGCCTCGAGGTCTGTATACCAATCAAAATCATTTACTTTTAGCGAGCGGACATACTGTTTGACGAGGTAATCTCCATAAGTCCTAGCGTTATTGCATGTCTCAACAAAGTGCGCCACATGTTGCTTTAGATTACCTTTACCATCAAACTTTTGAAACTTTGGAGGTTGATAGCCAGCAGGCATTTTCAGCATATCGATCATTGCAGTGTACAGCTTTGCATATGTAAGGGAAGACTTGATAGAAACTTCGTACTTGATTTTAATAGTTCCTTCGATGAACTCCTTCAGTTGATCGATTGGAATCATCCCTTCTGAAGAGACTGGAATTTCCTGAGTGGATGTAATTTGTCAAGGGGAGGATCAATCTCTTGAACTTCTGGGAGTTTTCCAGGTGCATGGGTGGATTCTTCTTCCATCAAGATTCCCACCCTATATATTAGCTTGTCGATTCTAGAATCTTGATTTTGCATGCACTTGGTCAAGCCAGCGGTTGCTTCCGTCAAGTTTGCCAACTGCTCCTCCACAGATGAAGTGTTTGTCACCATGGCTTGCATGATTGCCATGGATGACGGAGAGTAGCATGGATTTTCACATATATTGATCCTTGATTGGATCACTCTATGTGGTGTAAGTGGGGAGGATCCATCACTTGAAGCGTCATCATCTTCCTTCACAACAGAGTGCTTGGATCCGGAGAGGTCAAGCAGAGCAAGAGTTTTCTTGATCTTTTCAGCAACATCGCTTCCTCCTTCGGGTGAATTTGTGGAAGATCTTGATCCTTTTGAGTATGAAGATCCGAAAACAGGGGTAGATGCGGACGGCACTTGGGGTTCTTGTTGTCCTAACGATCTTTCTTTGCTCCTCGTAACTGGTCCAAAGCTTCCAAAGGTAACTTCGAGTATGTTTTCCACATCAGCATAGAACCTGGAATTGGCAGCCTTTGCGGAAGTTGAACTGGAGTTGATTTTCTTGGAAGCCATTTCGTTTTTCTTGAACTTTGGTGATTGAAAAGTTGATATGAGAGGTAGATATTGTCCCACTGGGCGTACCAAAATTTGTAGACAATAAATTGCGTCGAGAAAATATAATCAAGACCGAAAAATATCGCAATAATTATAGTACTTTATTTCAAATATATGAGTGTACAATCTCTATGAATCCTCTAATTCTTCTTTTCAATAGGAAATAAATTCAAGGGCCTTTGAGTTTGATCTTGAATCTAAATTTGTTTCCACGAACGATGATCTTGTTCTTGAGCTTGAGCTTATTTTGATGACCCAAAAGGTCATCCCGTGTAATTTTAGCTAAATCTGTATTCCGAGGCAGTTAAAACCTCCTTATATCTCACCTCGATTTGCATGCACAGCCGGGATGTATAGCCGGGAAGCCGTTATGTGAAAAACTGATAAAAATGATATTTTTGTGTTGAAATTTGAATAAAGTTGGCTTTGATCAACATTTTTGGTAAACGGACCTAGATCCATAATTTGACGGTCCTGGAGCGTCCATAGGAAAATATGGGACTTGGGCGTATGCCCAGAATCGAATTTCGAGGTCCCGAGTCCGAGAAATGAATTTTTGAAGAAAATTGTTTTCTGAAAAATATTAAGGTTTTGAAAATGAGATTTGATGTGAAACCTGAGAAACCGGGCTCGTATTATGGATCCGGAGCCCGGAATAGGTCCAATATGTTTTATATGTGTTATATAAGAAATTTGGTAAGAACGGACTTAGTTTGACGTGATTCGGATCCAAAATGGAAAATTTTAGAAGTTTTGGAAGCTTAAAGGAATTTCATTGATTTAATGTTTATGATGTTATTTTGGTGTTTTTATTACTTGAACAAGTCCGTAGGATATTTATGAGGTTGTGTGTATATTTGGTTTTGAGCCCAGAGGGCTCAGGTGAGTTTCCTGTAGGTGTCGGGGTGTAAAAACATAGAAAAATCTTATGTCTAATGCTGTCATCTGGTGTATGGTGTTGTGCACTATGCGATCACATAGGCTCATTCGCGATCGCATAGCACAGTGTTGGGGGGAGAGTCTATAACACTATGCGATCGCATAGGTGTAGCTGCGACCGCATAGGAGAATAGGAAAGCTGGGGGCTAGGTAGCTCGCACAGTGCGATTGCATTTGCTCAGTCGCGATCGCGGAGCTTTGGGGTCATTCAACTGTGCGATCGCATTTCCTCTCTCGTGATCGCATAGGTCTAAATCCGCCCAGTCATTTTTTTTTATCAAAAACAGAATAGTTATGGGAATTTCACCATTTTTCACAAACCTCTTCTTCTCCAAAGCTCTTAGGCGATTTTTGAAGCATTTCCTCACCATAACCTCTTAGGTAAGGGATCTTTAACTTGTTTCCTTCCATTTTCCTTAAACACCCACTAGATTTTAGGCCTAAAAACATATGATTAAGGGTAGAAAATTGGAGTTTTGGGTAGAGTTAGGGTTTTTTGATTATTTGGGAATTTGACCTCGTTTTGGGGTCGGATTTCAAAACAAATTATATATTCGGGCTCGTCGGAAAATGGGTGATCGGGTTGTGGTCCGAACCTTGTGTTTGGACCGAGCGGGCCCGGGGTTAATTTTTGGTATTTTGGAAAGAAGGTTGGGAATTCTATATTTAAGCATCGGAACTGAATTGTTAAGCATTATTGATGTTATTGAGTCAATTATGTCTAGATACTATTTATTTGGAGTCGGGTTCGAAAGGAAAAGCAGTGCTTGAGGCGTGATTTTGAGCTTCAGAGTCCAGGTAAGTGTTTGGCCTAACCTTAGCTTGAGGGAATAGGTGTTGAGTCCTAATTTCTATGTGCTTATTCCATGTTCAATATATAGGCGAGGTGACGAGTACCTATATGTTGTTGTCAAGCATGACCGTGAGTCGAAAATTTGCAATTATATGTTATTTATTGGCTTTTACTATGTTTATGGGTTTAATATCAATTTGATAGCTATTCATTTGGTGGAAATTCTTAGTTATGGGTATTAATGAGTAGTTGAACGGTTGAGGAACATTATGTTGGATTATACACATGTGTAGGATTGGTTATAGTTGTGTCCCTTGCCGGGACGGTATTATTCTTGTTGATTATTCCGTGCATTCAAGGTTTCTTATTTGTTGATTTTCATGCCAGTTGTTGTTTTATGTTATTATGCACGAGGGGATATTCCGTGCCATATTTTATGATGTTATGCAAGAGGGGATATTTCGTGCCATGTTTATGTTGTTTATGCACGAAGGGACATTCCGTGCCGTGTTTATGATTATTATGTACGAGGGGACATTCTTTGTTGTGTTGATGATATATATATGCACGAGGGGACATTTCGTGCCGTGATTGTGATGTTTTATGCACGAGGGGGCATTCCGTGCCATGTTTATGTTGTTTATGCACGAGGGGACATTCCGTGCCATATTTATTATTGTTATGCATGTGGGGACATTCCGTGTCGTATTATGCTAAAAATATGCACGAGGGGACATGTCGTGTCGTTTCTCTTCACTGTTTAATTCATGTTGTTAATTCCCGTTATTATTTTCGGATATTTAGACTGTTGCTTCATTCCGTCATTTCAGTATTTGATATCCCTTTTCCCCAGCACGTTTCTTATTTATTGCACTTACTATTTATTTCCTGTTATATTTTATTTAAACTGCACAGGTGATATTATTTGTCGTGTCCTAGCCTCGTCACTACTTAGCTGAGGTTAGGCTCGGCACTTACTCAGTACATGGGGTCGGTTGTACTGATGCTACACCTGCACTTCTTTATGTTGTGCAGATTACGGAGATGGACCCAGTAGGCACTGATCGAGGGAGTATCCTTCAGTCCACCAGGCGACACTGAGGTAGTCCTGCAGACGTTCGCTGGCCTTGGCGTCACTTCCTATTTCTCTTATTTTCCTGTCTTTATGTATTTCTGAGACAGTAGCACCTTGTTCATTCAGACCTTTATCTGTAGCAATCGTAGACAATCCGTGAAATATTGACACCAGATTTTGAGAATTGTTATTAAGGATTTTTGTAATACTGTTTAATTAAGTTGTTAGACTACACTTCTTCTGCATTCTTATTTCTATTTGTTCTTGTATATCACTTTTTAAATGCTAAATAACAAAGGAATAAATTAGAATAACCAGTAAATTTGGCTTGTCTAGCGGGTTCAACGTTAGACGCCATCACGGCCTGAAGGTGGGATTTCAGGTCGTGACAAGTTGGTATCAGAGCACTAGGTTGCTTAGGTCTCACAATTCACGGACAAACTTGGTAGAGTCTGAAGGATCGGTACGGAGACGTCTGTACTTATCTCCCAGAGGTTGTAAAGTTAGGAATAACTTCATATCTTTTCTTCTCTGTCGTGCGATTTGAGTTCTGAATGCTAACTGAGTTTCTATTCTATTCTCTCGCAGATGGCGAGAACGCGTGCTTCCTCATCGACCGATCAGCAGCCCGATCCTCCCGTTGCAGCTCCTACTAGAGGCCGAGGCCATGCTAGGGGCCGAGGCAGGGCCAGGGGTCAGCCCAGAGCAGCAGCCCCAGTAGAGGTTGCTGAGGAGATTCCTACTCGGACAAATCCGGTCGGACCAACTCAGGTCCCAGAGGGGTTCATTGCCACCCCGGCTTTGCAGGACACTCTGGTCCGGTTAGTGGGCCTTATGGAGAGCATGGCTCAGGCCGGTCTTCTTCCTAAAGCACCAGCCGTCTCTCAGGCAGGGGGAGGGGCCCAGACTCCTGCTACCCGCACACCAGAGCAATTAGCTTCTCAGTTCTAGACTCCAGCACCCCAGACAGCTGGAGCAGCTCAGCCAGGTATTGTGGCACAGGAAGTTGAGGGAGCAGCTATGTCTGCCGATGCTTTGTAGAGATTGGATCGGTTCACCAAGTTATTTCCTACTACATTTACTGGTGCAACATCAGATGATCCCCATGATTACTTGGATAGTTTCTATGAGGTTCTTCGGAACATGGGCATCGTAGAGTCAAATGGAGTTGATTTTTCCACGTTCTGTCTTTCTGGTA
Source organism: Nicotiana knightiana (assembly GCA_005239525.1). Taxonomy (NCBI): domain Eukaryota; kingdom Viridiplantae; phylum Streptophyta; class Magnoliopsida; order Solanales; family Solanaceae; genus Nicotiana; species Nicotiana knightiana. The sequence continues at coordinate 24,159 of ML427971.1, forward strand.
CCGTCAAGACTTGGTAGAGGGATTTTTGCTTGACCAGGCCAGCTGGATCTACGCCGTTGTCTTGGGCTCAGTTCTCCGAGTTGTTCTTGGAGAAGTTTCTACCAGTTACTCAGAGAGAGGATCTTCGGAAGCAGTTTGAGCCCCTCCAGCAGGGATCTATGATTGTTACATAGTATGAGACCAGGTTTATCACTTTGGCACGACATGCTATCATGATACTCCCCACAGACCAGGATAGGTGAGGAGGTTCATTGAGGGTCTAGCTCTGCCTATTAGACTCTAGATGGCCAGAGAGTCTGGTACTAATATTTCATTCCAGGAGGCGGCCAATGTGGCCAGGCGTATTGAGATGGTCTTATCGTAGGGCAGTGGCCAGGAGTCTGACAAAAGACCTCGTCATTTCGGCCAATTCAGTGGTGCCTCATCTGGAGGCAGGGATTCTTTTGGCAGAGGTCATCCTCCTAGGCCATACCAATCGGCACTTCAGGTATCCCGCAGGCACCACCAGCTCCTATTAGTGCACCACCAGTTCCTATTAGTGCACCGCTGCTTCAGAGTTTTCAGGGTGGTTATTCTGGTTGACAGGGACAGTTTCAGGGCCAGCAGTCTCAGCAGCAGAGGTCTTGTTACTCTTGTGGTGTTCCAGGGCACATTGCTAGGTATTGCCCCATAACTTCTGGTAGTTCTCAGCATCCGGGTTCCCGTGCTATGATTCCCGCACCAGATGCACCCCCACCCCCTCAGCCAGCTAGGGGTGGAGGTCGAGATGGAGGCCAGACAGTTAGAGGTGGAGGTCAGGCTATGAGGGGTAGAGGTCAGCCCGTAGTAGGTCGACCCTGAGATGTTCAGGTTGGAGGGGCTCCGCCCCGATGCTATGCTATTCCTGCCAAGCCTGAGGCTGAGGCCTCTAATGCAGTCATTACAGGTACGGTTTCAGTTTGCAGCAGAGATGCTTCGGTTTTATTTGATCTGGGCTCTACATTCTCCTATGTGTCTTCATATTTTTCTCCTTATTTGATTATGCCTCGTGATTCTCTGAGTACTCCTGTATATGTATCTACACCTGTGGGTGATTCTATTGTGGTAGATCGAGTCTACCGTTCATGCTTAGTGTTTATTAGTGGCCTGGAGACTCATGTAGATCTTTTGCTTCTTTATATGGTTGATTTCGATGTTATTTTGGGGATGGATTGGCTATTTCCCTACCATGCTATCCTGGACTGTCATGCCAAGACTGTGACCTTGGCCTTACTAGGAGTACCCCGATTGGAGTGCAGGGGAACTCCTAGTCATTCTTCGGGTAGTGTTATTTCATATATGAAGGCTAGGCGTATAGTCGAGAAGGGTTGTTTGGCATATTTGGCGTATGTTCGTGATTCTAGTGCTGAGGTTCTTTCTATGAGGTCCGTGCCCATTGTTGTGAGCATGTGGTTTTTGCTCGTCGTATCGTCCTATAAAAATCCCAATAAATCAATGGATTTTATGAATTTTGTTGATTTTTCGGTAATTAATTGTGAATTACTTGCATTGTTTGCATATCCATAATTCATCTTTCAAAATTATTAAAAATTTCGCATTAATATTATCAAGGAATTATGAAGTTATTATTTATAATTAATTAAATAATAGACGAATGACGCATATTTAACGTAATGTAGTTTTTAATAACTAATTACTATAAAAATTAATTATTTTTATTCGATAAATCATAGATTTAATTAAGAATATGTAATTGGTTATTTTGTTCTTAATTATTATGTAAATAGATGAAAAATAAGGTTTAAAATTAATTGCTAACATTTGTTGGATTAAATTAGATTTGGACTTATTTAGGTTCTTTAGTTAATTGAAAAAAAAAACCAATTTCGGACCTGGGCTTGAAACTACCCAGGCCCAAACCCAATCCCTACTAACGAACAACCCAGCCCAAATCCCTTACACCCGACCTGCCCCAGCCTAACCAAAACGACACCGTTTTAAGCCAAGTCCAATCCCAGCCATTGACCTATCTTTGATCCAACGGCTGGGAACTGACCACCCTTTTTATATTTAAATGTCTGAAAACCACCCCATACCCTCATTTAATCAAATTCCAACCCCCCACCAAAACCCTAGCCGCCCCCATCCCCTTCGTCTCTCTCAGCCTGGCTAACCCAAACCCTAGCCGCCCCAGAATCCCACCGCCGTCCGGCCACCAGACCTTCTCCAATCGACCCCAAATTCGCACCAGTTAATCCTCATCCTCCCCTCAACCCCGTCCTGTTATTAGTTTCTTCAAAAACCACCCCAAAAACCTCCAATCTTAGATCTAAGAATCCATAAACCCTAATTCACCCATGCTGACTGTCTCAGAGACCTGCAACAGCTTCTACCTACATGGATCGATAGCTCTCGTTGAGGGATATTGATTCATGTGGGTTGAAGTTGTTTTCAAACCCCGTTGGAGTCCGGCAAGGTCCAGCGACCTTCAATTTTTTTGGTCAAGTACCTTTAACGCGTATCTCCTCTCCTCTTTATTGTATATACCATTAAAACAAAAATCTTGTTAATCACTGTTTTCATTTATATTTTTTTTTATGCTCAATCTGTTAATGTCTTCTTTTACCTTTTTCTGTTTTCCTCTGAATTAGTTTAGCTTCGAGATTTGTTGTCATGCATGCTTTGATTAGGTAGCATCCATGTTTAGGTTTTAGGATTTTTTGTTAATCATTAATTAATTAGATTTTCTGCCTATTTCTCTATTAAAAGTTAATTACAAATAGTTAGTTTAATTGATTCATATTCAGGTTACCCACATTGTTTATTTACTGTTTTTTCCCAAGTGATATGGCCCCATTTTCGATTATTTGCTTCCCTACTTACTTGAATAGGTTAAATTAGGTTAGTCGATTCTGAACCAGTGAACGGTCATGAATCAATCAAGGTGACAAAGGTTCTAAAAATACTTAGGTTTAATAATTAGCTAAGTCTCTAATTTTAGTCAAAGTAGTTGAGTTGAATTAGCTCAAGTAAATCACTTAACCTATGTTTAAGAAATTAAACTCATTGACTTAAATTAATTAACAAGCTATTAAACTATAATTAACACCTAGTAATGAAATTAACTTAAACCCAGGTAACTAATAAGTATGGTTGGAAACCAANATTGTTCGTGAGTTTCCAGAGGTATTCTCTGCTGACCTGACGAGTATGCCACCCGACAGGGATATTGACTTTTGCATTGAGTTGGCTCCGGATACTCAACCCATTTCTACTTCGCCATATCGTATGGCCCCGCCAGAGCTGAAGGAGTTGAAGGAGTTGAAGGATCAGATACAGGACTTGCTTGATAAAGGCTTTATTAGGCCTAGTGTTTCTCCTTGGGGTGCCCCAGTGTTGTTTGTTAAGAAGAAAGATGGCTCAATGAGGCTATGTATTGACTACCGGCAATTGAACAAGGTTACTATCAAGAATAAGTATCCTTTGCCGAGGATTGATGATTTATTCGACTAGCTTCAGGGTGCTTCGATGTTTTCCAATATTTATTTGAGATCTGGCTACCATCAGCTGCGGATTAGGGCATCTGATGTCCCTAAGACAGCTTTCCGCACTCGATATGGGCATTATGAGTTCTTGGTGATGTCATTTGGGTTGACAAATGCCCCAGCTTCTTTTATGGAGTTGATGAACCGAGTGTTCAGGCCCTATTTGGATTCATTTTTTATAGTCTTCATTGATGATATTTTGATTTACTCCCGCAGCCGAGAGGATCATGAGCAGCACTTTCGAGTCACCCTCCGGACTCTGAAGGACAGTTAGTTGTATGCCAAATTTTCCAAGTGTGAGTTCTGGTTGAGTTCGATGGCATTTTGGGGTCATGTGGTGTCAGCATAGGGTATTTAGGTGGATCCCAAGAAGATTTCAGCAGTTAGAGATTGTCCTAGACCCACCTCAGCTACAGAGATTCGGAGTTTCTTAGGCTTAGCATGTTAGTATCGCCGATTTGTGGAGGGATTTTCATCTATTGCATCTCCGATGACCATATTGACTCAGAAGGGTGCCCAGTTCAGGTGTTCTGATAGTGTGAGGCGAGCTTTTAGAAGCTCAAGACAGCCTTAACCATGACACCCGTGTTAGTTTTGCCCACAGGTTCAGGGCCATATACCGTGTATTATGATGCTTCACGCGTAGGACTTGGTGCAGTGTTGATGCAGGATGGAAAGGTTATAGCCTATGCTTCTTGCCAGTTGAAGGTTCATGAGAAGAACTATCCAGTTCACGATTTGGAGTTAGAAGCTATTGTTCATGCGTTGAAGATCTGGAGGCATTATCTGTATGGTGTACCATGTGAGGTGTTCATATATCATAAGAGTTTGCATTATCTGTTCAAGCAGAAAGAGTTGAATATGAGGCAGAGGAGATGGTTAGAGCTGTTGAAGGATTATGACATTACCATCTTATATCATCCGGGGAAGGCCAATGTGGTGGCCAATGCCTTGAACCAGAAGTCAGCCAGCATGGGTAGTCTTGCTTTCATACCGGTCGGGGAGCGACCGGTTGCTTTAGATGTCCAGGCCTTGGCCAATCGATTCATGAGATTGGATGTTACAGAGACTGATAGTGTTTTGGCTTATACGGTGGCCCGTTCTTCATTGTTTGATCGTATTCGAGATCGGCAGTATGATGATTGTCATTTATGTGTTCTTAGAGATACGGTCTGGTACGGAGGTGCCAAGCAGGTTACAGTGGGTGATGATGGAGTCTTGAGGATGCAGGGCCATATTTGTGTGCCTGATGTTGATGGTATTCGTGAGTTGATCTTGCAGGAGTCCCATAGTTCCCGGTATTCTATTCATCCGTGCTCCGCAAAGATGTACCAGGACTTGCGGCACCATTATTGGTGGCGGAGGATGAAAAAATACATTGTGGCATATGTATCTCGGTGCTTGAATTGTCAGCATGTTAAGTACGAGCACCAGAGACCCGGTGGTTTGATGCAGCAGATTGCGCTTCCCGAGTAGAAGTGGGAGCGTGTTACCATGGATTTCGTAGTTGGGCTCCCACGGACTCAGAGGATGTTTGATGTGATGTGGGTCATTGTGGATAGGCTGACCAAGTCAACACACTTCATTCCTGTATCAGTTTCGTATTCTTCAGAGAAGTTGGCAAAAAGCTACATCAGGGAGATTGTTCGCTTGCATGGTGTTCCCGTGTCTATTATTTCTGACAAGGTACTCAGTTTACCTCCCATTTCTGGAGAGTATTTCAGCATGAGTTAGGCACACGAATTTAGATGAGCTCAGCGTTTCATCCTTATACGGACGGACGGACAGTCTGAGCGTACTATTCAGATCTTGGAGGATATGTTGCGAGCATGTGTCATTGACTTTGGAGGTTCATGTGACTAGTTTTTTCCTTTAGCTGAGTTTGCCTACAACAACAGTTATCGGTCGAGCATTTAGATGGCTCCTTACGAGGCGTTCTATGGTAGGCGGTGTCGGTCGCCAGTTGGGTGGTTCGAGCCAGGAGAGGCTAGATTGGTGGGTTCAGAGTTAGTTCAGGATGCCTTGGACAAGGTGAAGATCATTCAGGATAGACTTCGCATAGCTCTGTGCAGGCAGAAGAGTTATGCAGATCGTAGAGTTCGTGATTTGGCATTCATGGTTGGTGACCGGGTATTGCTTCGGGTATCGCCCATGAAGGGCGTGATGAGGTTCGGGAAGAAGGGCAAGTTGAGCCCTAGGTGCATTGGTCCCTTTGAGATTCTTGATAAGGTAGGAGAGGTGGCCTACAGACTTGCTTTACCACTGAGGTTATGAGTCGTGCATCCGGTGTTTCATGTATCTATGCTTCGGAAGTATGTTGCCGATCAATCTCATGTGCTAGACTTCAGCAGTGTCCAGTTGGACAAGGATTTGACTTATGAGTAGGAGCCGGTAGCCATATTAGCTCGGCAGGTTCGTCAGTTGAGATCAAAGAGTTATCCTTTGGTTCGTGTTCAGTGGAGAGGTCATCTTGTTGAGGCAGCTACATGGGAGTCCGAGTTCGATATGCGGATCCGATATCCCCATCTTTTCCCCGATTCAGGTATCTTTCTATGTCTGTTCGAGGATGAACGTTTGTTTTAGAGGTGGAGATTGTGATGACCCAAAAGGTCATCCCGTGTAATTTTAGCTAAATCTGTGTTCCGAGACTGTGAAAACCTCCTTATATATCACCTCTATTTACGTGTGCACCCCGGGCGTATAGCCGGGAAGCCGTTATGTGAAAAGCTGATAAAAATGATATTTTTGTGTTGAAATTTGAATAAAGTTGGCTTTGATCAACATTTTTGGTAAACGGACCCGGATCCGTAATTTGACGGTCCCGGAGGGTCCGTAGGAAAATACGGGACTTGGGCGTATGCCCGGAATCAAATTTCGAGGTCCCGAGTCTAAGAAATGAATTTGTTAAGAAAAATGTTTTCTGAAAAATATAAAGGTTTTTGAAAACGAGATTTGATGTGAAACCTGTGAAACCGTGCCCGTATTTTGGTTTCGGAGCCCGGAACAGGTTCAATATTTATATGTGTTATCTGTGAAATTTGGTAAGAAACGGACTTAGTTTGACGTGATTCGAATCGAAAATGAAAAAATTTAGAAGTTTTGGAAGCTTAAAGGAATTTCATTGATTTTGAGGTTTAATTCGATGTTTATGATGTTACTTTGGTGTTTTGATTACTTGAATAAGTCCGTAGGATGTTTTTGAGTTTGTGTGTATATTTGGTTTTGAGCCCCGAGGGCTCGGGTGAGTTTCTTGTAGGTGCCGGGGTGTAAAAACATAGAAAAATCTGATGTCTAATGCTTTCATCTGGTGTCTGGTGTCTGGTGTCTGGCGTTGTGTACTATGCGATCGCATAGTCTCATTCGCGATCGCATAGCACAGTGTTGGGGGGAGAGTCTGTAACACTATGCGATCGCATAGGTGTAGCTGCGACCGCATAGGAGAATAGGAAAGCTGGGGGGGCTAGGTAGCTTGCACTGTGCGATCGCATTTGCATAGTCGCGATCGCGGAGCTTTGGGGTCATTCAACTGTGCGATCGCATTTCCTCTCTCGTGATCGCATAGGTCTAAATCCGCCCAGTCATTTTTTTTATCAAAAACGGAATAATTACGGGAATTTCACCATTTTTCACAAACCTCTTCTTCTCCAAAGCTCTTAGGCGATTTTTGAAGCATTTCCTCACCATAACCTCTTAGGTAAGTGCTCTTTAACTTGTTTCCTTCCATTTCCCTAAACACACACTAGATTTTAGGCCTAAAAACATGTGATTAAGGGTAGAAAATTGGAGTTTTGGGTAGAGTTAGGGCTTTTTGATTATTTGGGAATTTGACCTCGTTTTGGGGTCGGATTTCAAAACAAATTATATATTCGGGCTCGTGGGGGAATGGGTAATCGGATTTTGGTCCGAACCTCGTGTTTGGACCGAGCAGGCCCGGGGTCGACTTTTGAAATTTTGGAAAGAAGGTTGGGAATTCTATATAAGCATAGGAATTGAATTGTTAAGCATTTATTGATGTTATTGAGTCAATTATGTCTAGATACTATTGATTTGGAGTCAGGTTCGAAAGGAAAATCGGTGCTTGAGGCGTGATTTTTATCTTCGGAGTCGAGGTAAGTGTTTGGACTAACCTTAGCTTGAGGGAATAGGTGTTGATTCCTAATTGCTATGTGCTTATTCCATGTTCAATGTATAGGCGAGGTGACGAGTACCTATATGTTGTTGTCAAGCATGACCGTGAGTCGAAAATTTGCAATTATATGTTATTTATTGGCTTTTACTATGTTTATGGGTTTAATATCAATTTGATAGCTATTAATTTGGTGGAAATTCCTAGTTATGGGTATTAATGAGTAGTTGAACAGTTGAGGAACATTATGTTGGATTATACACATGTGTAGGATTGGTTATAGTTGTGTCCCTTGCCGGGACGCTATTATTCTTGTTGATTATTCCGTGCATTCAAGGTTTCTTATTTGTTGATTTTCATGCCAGTTGTTGTTTTATGTTATTATGCACGAGGGGATATTCTGTGCCATATTTTATGATGTTATGCACGAGGGGATATTTCGTGCCATATTTATGTTGTTTATGCACGAAGGGACATTCCGTGCCGTGTTTATGATTATTATGTACGAGGGGACATTCCGTGTTGTGTTAATGATATATATATGCACGAGGGGACATTTCGTGCCGTGATTGTTATGTTTTATGCACGAGGGGGCATTCCGTGCCATGTTTATGTTGTTTGTGCACGAGGGGCATTCCGTTCCATATTTATTATTGTTATGCATGAGGGGACATTCCGTGCCGTATTATGCTAAAAATATGCACGAGGGAACATGTCGTGCCGTTTCTCTTCACTGTTTAATTCGTGTTGTTAATTCCCGTTATTAATTTCGGATATTTAGACTGTTGCTTCGTTCCGTCATTTCAGTATTTGATATCCCTTTTCCCCAGCATGTTTCCCCGTTATTGCATTTACTGTTTATTTCTTGTGGTTATTACCTGTTATATTTTATTTAAACTGCACAGGTGATATTATTTGTCGTGTCCTAGCTTCGTCACTACTTCACCGAGGTTAGGCTTGGAACTTAGTACATGGGGTCGGTTGTACTGATGTTACACCTGCACTTCTTTATGTTGTGCAGATTATGGAGACGGACCCAGTGGGCATTGATCGAGGGAGTATCCTTCTATCCACCAGGCGACACTGAGGTAGTCCTGCAGGCGTCCGCAGGCCTTGGCGTCACCTCCTATCTCTCTTCTTTTCCTTTCTTTATGTATTTTCGAGACTGTAGTACCTTTTTCATTCTGACCTTTATATGTAGCAATCATCGATAGTCCGTGAAATTGTGACACCAAATCTTGGGAGTTGTTATTAAGGATTTTTGTAATACTATTTAATTAAGTTGTTAGACTGCACTTCTTCCGCATTCCTATTTCTATTTGTTCTTGTATATCACCTTTTAAATGCTAAATAACAAAGGAATAAATTAGAATAACCAGTAACTTTGGCTTGTCTAGCGGGTTCAACGTTAGACGTCATCACAGCCTGAAGGTGGGATTTCGGGTCATGACATGATTGCTTGAACTTGACCTTGATTCATTCTTCATTCTTGAGTTTGAACTTGATTTCTTGAACTTGAACTTGATTGCTTGAAGCTAGAAACTTGTAGTGAAATTTGCGGCGTTTGATCCTCGAGCTCTCTCTTGCTTCTTGTTATAACTGCTGGTCCCTTTTCTGAGTTATGAAGACCCCTATTTATAGTTGTGGGAAAGGAAGAGATATGATAAGACCAAACTCTTTCCGACCAATCAAATTGAAGTGTGACATGGCTGCATTTGATTGGTCGGAACATGTCGCTTGCACACGTGGCGCGGTTTCATTGGCCTTTTAGTGTGGCTTAACATGCCTTGTCATTTTGACACATGGCATGATCCTATTGGCTCTTTTGTTTGACTTGGCGTGCCACGTCATTTAACACGTGGCACTGGGTCTCTAGGAATATGGCATAGTGGGCCTAATAAAGTGAGCTCGTCACTTTAGCCCAATGGATTAAGACTTATTTATTTAATCCATATATATCGGACTTATATAATTAATTCAATTATATTAGCCCATAATATTTATTTAGACCAAGATATTTTAAATTTAAAAATATAATCCAATTCTTTTATGGATTTAATTTTGATAAAATTTATATGCCTACAATGGATACAAAGGCTTGTACAATTGGCCATATTATATGAAATTGTAAGGGTTTTGATTTTGGCTCGTCTACTCTATACTGTATCAATAAGCAAAACTATACTTTAGTTCTAGGGTATCTTTCTTTCTGTTAAACTAGTATATATTCTCTAGTTCAAGATCTAGATTTCCTTCTACCAAAGGTATTAGAACAAAAGGTTGAGTACAATTAACGCGAATCCAAAAGATATATGCAATTTTTTAAAACTATACTAGAAGAAAATGATAGTAAATTAACTATAGGAAATGTTCAACAACCAAACGTAAAGATATATTAGTAATTTACTATAGCGTCATGATTTTTCTGAAATATATGTCTAACAGATTTACTATAGCCACTATAGAAGGTCATTTAAGAGTTGCAATTTCCAGTTTTAAAATAATATTGACAGTTCATAACTCGAATTATTTTTTGTTTTATCTTTTTTCCAATCATAACTCTAATTATTATGCTTTCATATATGATCTATTATATGTTAGCCTGAAGTGTGTAATCTAAATTATTACGTAAAAAGGATGTGTGATCGAGACTACACTACGTAGGTGCCTGTACATGTGAGGCTTCGGTCGGTCCTAGAAACAGTGGCAGCGGCTTGAGGAGTTAACGACCGGACGTGTTGCAACCTAGGGATCACCGGACAGCTCTTTCTCTTTATAGAGACCGAGAGGCATAGCACAATTCTTCTTGCATGAGGGTTGTTTGCTTGGGTGACTAATCATGCCATAATGTACTTCTACCTATTATAGCACCAGCAGTCGAAGTCGAGCATACATACGACGATCTTCATGCGTGAATATCCGGGAGGAAAGAAAGGGCGCGTGGTAGATGATAATTGTGAGATTTTCCTATATTGGTGGCCAAATAGGTTTAAGGCCCGTGATTGATATTTAATTAATGAGCAAATTTTACCTGTCCGATTGATTACTTGATGGACGTACCGGATTAAATGAGAATCTATATAATTTGGTCATCTCCACACCCATTAAGGTTACCACCTATTCCATTCTTCTTTTCCATCACTAAATGCGGCGGTAACGAAAGTTAGGGCAAGGGGTGAGAAACCAATTTCAATCAACGCTTTCGCTTTATGATAATGGCTTCTGCTTCACGTATGTTTTTTGTAACAATTTTATGTAGGATTATCATGTCCAAGATCCTGGTATAAATTATTATTTATATTTACATGTAATATCACGGGCCTGGATTGTTTGAACTGATAATCTTCGATTATAAAGATATTAATTCATGACGTATGTGATAGACCATCAAATTGGACAAAGTTTTATTCTTGGTTTGAATAAATTCTGATAGCTTATGACTTGGACATATATGTGTTCTTATGGGAATCCAATCCCGTAGTGGCCGAGCTACACTGGCATTGTACCAAAGGGAATATGAAGTCATTGTGTCTTCTAATATTTGACCTAATAAAGTATTTGGCACCCTTTTTAAGATTTGACAAATATTATTTTGTATAGATTTTGTATTATATAAGTTGTGATATTAGAAGATAATGATTATAATGATGTGCAAGAATTTGATGATACGGGAGTAACGTTAATGATGCCCTAATATCATAAGTTGATTTGAAATTAGTTATTTATTTCTTGGGTCGTATAGTAATCTGTTTTGGACTATTAGGTTGGTGAAACTATTAATTGTTTATTTATGTATGTTAGTTTGTTAGTCACCAAATTGATCGAACTAAATTTTTTAAAGTACTCACGTACATAAAATCTTTAGATATTTATTTTATGTATGCACTTATGTTTATATAGTTTGTTAGTCGCCAAAGTGACCAAACTAGTATGTTAACGAAATTACGCATACATAAAAATTATAGTTTATCCATGAGATTAATGAAATACATGTGATTGGAAATAAATGGATAAATTAAATTTCATTATTGCTAGAACTTAAGCACTTACCCAAAGGTGAATCAGTTATTCTATGACTAGTGAATATGATGAAGTAAAATTAACATTCTTTAGTCAAATATATATTTTCTGTCCAATGATAGCATATATATTTGGTTATAAATATTTAATTACTTATTAAAGACTAAATGGCATTTAAATTATGATAGTGTGTCGTAGTATTTACCCAAAGGAGAATTGTGATATTCTTTAACTGTTTTGTTGAATCCATATTAATTTGTGAGCACGTATTATCTATTTTGCAGCTATTCCTCTTCATTTGCATGCTTCGTCTGTTAATATGGTCAATGGATTGAACTTCTCTGAATGGCATGAACAAGTCAAGTTCCACTTAGGTGTGATGGATCTTGACTTGGCTCTGCTAAATGATAAGCCCACTGCCATTACTGATTCGAGCATTGCGGATGAGAAGTCTCTCCATAAAGTATGGTAACGCTCTAACATGATGAGCCTTATGTTTATGTGAATGAGTATTGCCAACAACATTAAGAGTACTATTCCACAAACAGAAAGTTTCAGGGAATACCTAAAATTTGTGGAAGAATATTTTCGTTCTGTAGATAAGTCTCTTGCTGGTACACTAATGGCTAAACTCACGACCATGAAGTTTTGATGGGTCGCGTAGTATGCAAAATCATACCATCGAGATGACTAACATTGCAGCAAGACTTCAGACCTTGGGGATGAAAGTTGATGACTCCTTCTTGGTTCAGTTTATTCTGAACTCATTGCCCCTTGAGTATGGACCTTTTGAAATTAACTATAACACTATTAAGGATAAGTGGAATGTTAGTATTGTCCAGCATGCTTACTCAGGAGGAATCAAGACTTAAGAAACAGGGGAGTCATTCAATTAACGTCATGTGCCAAAAAGAAATCACTTGCTAAAGCTCCACATGATGCTAACAAGGACCATAAGGCAAATTGTTGCTCCCAAATGCACACGCAAGTATACGTGGTCATACAAGTAATATAATGATAAATCGAGTGTCGAACCCACAGAGACTTGTGTAGACTACTCACTAATTCACTATAATATTTACTCAAGCCAATATAAAAATCCAATAATGTAACTATATTATACTACGATTCTAAGAGTTAACTAATTATCAAGTAACGAGAGTATTGTTGTGTATTCAGTAGAGACAAATATTCCAGGGTTGTGATCATTTCACCACTCGTATTGCATTCTAATTAACTCTCCCTTTCATATAATTCACTCATGGTTGCTAATTAATCGATAATTGCTCTCATAACCTTCTCCCGAAGTACTACTCGCCTATTCTCAATATATTAACGCCTATATTCCTATGAAATTAATCTATTAGAATGCATTAAGATTACGATATTTAATTAAGCACGGTAACTAGGTATATTCCTATCCTAACCACAAATCCGCTCCCCTAAAGGGTTAAGATCGCGCTCTCTTCAACTTTTCTCTAATCTATACATGGCTTTCCCAAGCATAGCATAGATAGTATATAGAACCTAACTGTTGGCCAGACAATAAAGAAATTAAACACAAAATTGAAGAAACAACCATATATTGACTGAACTATAATCAAGGTTAAGCTAATGTCGAATAACAATATTCATGGCTAAGTCACAACCCCAGAACAATGGGTATTTAGCCACTCATGCTAAAATCAAACAATTGCATAAGTGTTGAAGTAATTGTAAATACTAGAAAAAGATGAAGAAATCTGAGAATTCTCCGCTTCCTAATGATCCCGTGTGTATTATTCTTCAAAAGTGGCGTCCAACCCCCTCAAAACTAAGCTTAGACTTGCTTTTATACGTGTTGGATAGGTCTAGGGCCGAAATAACCGTGTCCCGGGTAAAATAGGAGAAAATCCCGTCACGGCGCCCTGGGTAGCGTCGGGCGCCCACCAGGGCGCTACTCCTAATTTAGGTATTGACCACAGCGCCACAGGTGGTGCTGGGCGCTGCCTGTGGCACCCAATTTCGCAATTTTCCCGGTTTTGTCTGTTTTGGCTCTATTTCGCGCGTTTCGCCCCCAATTGATCCTGAATCATTCCTACACATAAAAACACTTCAAATTAATATAAATCATCACATTTAACATCTAAAACTCGCGAAAAATATGAGGCGATATACATAGAAATATATACACTTTAAGCTAAACATCAACACCCCACACTTAGACTCTTTCTCGTCCTCGAGCAATGGAACAATCTACTACCCTTCAACACGTACAAAGTTCATCATCAAGGAGCATTTTACGTTAAATCACACACCTTACCACTTGACTAGGATTGATACCGGCAATCAAGTATGAACATACAAAATTTCACATTCTTCCCCTTCTTTAAACATGCCCAAGTTTCACAATTTAATCAATCATACCAACAACCTATTTGCAACAGCCAAACCTCAAGATTCGACTTGTAACCACTAAGCTCTCTCAGTTTACGCAATCACCCACCAAGAAAGTTTACAACATTACCAATTGCTCAAGAGATCATGTGTCCTCACCAATAACAAAAGAGTGAATATAACTAGTCCACACATTCAAATATGCTTTTGAACATAATTTAAGGACATCACTCATTAAACAAAAATTTACTCACTCTAACAAAGAATTCATATGCATCGCGTGGTCGTACCATAAGCTTGCCCTTAATGTAGATCTCTACTAATTTAAGTTAGCCAAATCAAGGATCAATTAGGACTTTTAAGGTTGTAATGTAGGCTAAGGGACGGGTAGGATATATTTAGGAATAGTGACTAACCCTCCTAAGCACATTAATACACTACCTTCACAAATCAACACATATTCTTCTCAACCAATTCCCTTGCCACAACTCATATTCAACATAGCCCTTTTTCAATTAAGCACTTCTATATATTCACTAGTACAAATTAATAAAAATTGGAGGTGTGTATCTTTTTGTACATACTTTTACTATCATTTTTTTCTCTTTCTTTCCTACACACACCCCATACATGAAGATTCAATGGCTAGTGACTTTTGCATACAATTTTAGTGCACCAACGGGCCCTTCCATGGCTCCACTCAAAAACTACGCCCCAATATCTCACCTTACTTATTTTAGCGACTAAGTGCCTTAGGAGGAAACGGTGCAAAAATCTCAATTTAAGAATAAAATAGGGGTACGGCATGTAATGTGGGTACCAAAGAAAAGTTCAAAAGGCTCAAAGGGGCTAGCAATGGAAATTTTTAATTTTCATGTGACAAGTACATCCATGATCAAGCAATAAAATGCCTATGTCATCTCCTAGATTATCATAACTTACAATTTTTCTTAAATTAACACACAGGGCAAGTTATAAACTACACAAGATAGCATAGAAAATCACTAAACCTCACTCACACATTGCACATGACTCAATCACAACGGTTTTGTTCAACTCTCAAGTCAAGCAAGCACACATAACTGAGAGAATTAAGAAATACTACACTATGTAGCATACAAGTCAAGCAACTGAGTTAAGGTGTCACACAATAGGCTATTTATTTTTTCTAAGGCATCACAAGTCAAACCAAATACAAGGGAAAGCAGACTGTATGTCATAACCTAATATGCCGGCACCAAACATGTCAATGGGTATCTCAAAGTTAATTTGTTTCTTCATAACTATTTCTAAAAAAAACATTAAAGTGCCCGGTTCGATCTACACCCTTGGAAAACAACTGGTGCCAAAGAAAAAACTACCTAACTATCCTAAAAAAATAAAAAAATCCTTTTGGCGTTTTGTTTTTTTATCGGACTTTATCCCTCAAGAAAATTTTCCGAAAGATCCATCGTCGGGAAAAATCCGAGCTTTTTCTATTTTTTATTTTTTTCTTTTCGTTTCTTAACTAAAAAATAATAATTTTATACAATTACACTTCAATTCAGAAAGTACTTTCCCTACCCCACACTTATGTTATGCATAGTCCTTGATGTATGATCACAAAGAAAAACATTAAAACAAGGGTGAGAAATACTCCATGAGACCCTCTCGGGCCTAGCTCGGACATGATTCTCAATCTTTAGAGTCGGGATGACCCCACACTTAAGCTCAGACATGCCCCTCAGCTTCAACTTTGGGTACTCAGACTTCCCCTACTCTGCAAAATAAAAACATCACAAAACTCGACACTTAAAAAAATAAAAGAATAAAAGATATACAGGATGGGTTGCCTCCCAACAAGCGCCTAATTTATAGTCGTGGCACGACTTTGCTACTCTGCTCAGGCTGATCGCTTTCTCTTCTTCTTTCTCCCATGAAGCCCAGCCTTTTTGCACGCTCTTAACGGGTCTCCTTTTTCATCTCTGGCTTTTTTCTCAATTGTCTTTACACCCTCAGCTTGCAACACGACCTCCTCTGGATCACTTCCATTCACATAAGAACTCTGCTCAATCTGCTTCACATCGACCACAGTAATCATGCACAGGTCCTCATAATGCTTTGGGATTTTAAGTGCCTTGTACACATTAAAAGTGACCTCCTCATCGTCAACTCTCATTTTTAACTTCCCTTCCCTCACATCAATAATTTCTCCACCAGTAACTAAGAATGGTCGCCCCAAAATAATGGGCACTTCCTCATCTGCCTCGTAATTAAGAACAATAAAGTCAGCAGGGAGAATAAACTTTATCACTCGAACTAACACATCCTCAATAATTCCTTCTGGCATAACTAGTGACATATCTGCTAACTGTAAAGTGATTGTGGTAGGTCTAAGCAATCCCCAATCCGAGTTTCTTGAACAAAGAAGAGGGCATCAAATTTATACTAGCCCCTAAATCACACAGGGCTCTACCAACTTCTTGTTTTCCAAGAGACAAAGGAATTGTGAAACTCCCATGATCCTTAAACTTAGGAGGAAGTTTACTCTGAACACTAGCACTGCACTCTTCAGTAAGTGCAACTGTTTCGAACTTTGTATGTCTTCGTTTGTTTGCCACAATATCTCTGAGATACCTTGCATACTTAGGAACTTCTTGCAAAATTTCCACCAAAGACAAATTCACACTCACTTGGCTCAACATATCTCGAAATCTCTTGTAATTAGCATCATCTTTTTACTTCTTCGGTCTTTATGGAAACAAAGGTGGTGGCCTTGTTCCAATTGCTGGCTCGAGCTCTTTACTATCTTTATTATTCCCCTCAACTGGCTTGGGAAATAATTCTCCTTCAGGGTGAGTTGTATTCTTCTTTTTCTTTGGAACTTCTTCTAGTACTCTTCCATTTTTAAAGGTAATCGCATTGACTTGAACTTTAGGATTGGGCTCAGTATCACTAGGAAGATCCCCTACTGGTCTGGTATTTTGGGCACTGGCAAGTTGTCCCATTTGGCGTTCTAAATTTTTCATTGCTACTGCTTGAGCCTGCTGATCAGCCATTAATTTCTGATTGAAAACTAGCTGGTCGGCCATCATTCTCTTCATAATCTCTTCAAGGGTAGCTTGTTTTTCAGCCTGAGGTGGTCTGTATTGTTGTTGAGGTGCTTGAGGAAGATATTGATTCTGATTGCCTTGATTTCCACCCCAAGAGAAATTTGGGTGGTTCCTCCAGTTGGGATTGTAAGTGTCCCCATACTGATTTGTTTGGCCTCGATTTGCATTACCCACAAAATATACAGACTCTGGATTTGCTGGGCATAGATTGCTCATGTGACCCTCTCCACAGACTTCACAAAATACTTGAATTTGTTGCATGGGTTGCACTAGCTGGGCTTGTTGCTTGTTAATGATCATGGGCATCTGATTGACTTGGTTGGCCATCGTAGAGATCTGTGCTGACAAGGTTGAGACAATATCTAATTCAATAACACCTGGTGACTTTTGAACAACATTCCTTCCCATCTCACCTTACCAGTCTGGATTGCTTTTGGAGAATTTATTCAATAATGCAAATATTTCATCATAATTCTTCTCCAATACCTGACCTCCAGCTGCTCCATCTACCATAATTTTTGTTTGGGGATGGAGCCCCTCAATGAATGCGTGAACTAACACTTCGTTTGTCTGATTGTGTTGAGGACAGTCTCTGAGTAGCCCCTTGAACCTTTCCCATGCTGAATATAAAGATTCGCCTGCTTTCTGTTTAAAGGAGACTATCTCGCTTCTGATCTTTGCAGTCTTGCCTGAAGGGAAGAACCTTAACAGAAATTTTCTCGCCAAATCATTCCATGATGTAATGGAATTAGCTGGTTCTACCTTTAGCCATCACTTTGTGTCGCCCAACAGAGAGAATGGGAAAAGCGTGAGCCTCACATAATCTGGCGTGACCCTGTTAGTGATATAAGTATCACTAATCTCCTAGAAGTTCAGAATGTGCTGCTGTGGATCCTCGTGTGAAAGACCCATAAACTGCCCGTTTGCATGAAGTAGTTGGATCATCCTCTGTTTCAGCTCAAAGTGCCCAGTGATTCTGGGCTTCACGATGGTGGAGTTAACATTAGCAATACTGGGCATTGCTACCTCCTGAACAGTCATGTGTTGTTACTCTGCCATGTTCACAGGAATTTGAATGAGGTCCTGAATATTATCTGTATCCCTTGCTTCCCTCAACCTCCTGTGAAATGTTCTCTCAGATTCGGGGTCAAAGCTGTCAAGTCTGTCCTGGCTTCTGACCCTACGCATTCAATCGAAGTTCTTGAGATTAAAGAAAAGATCAAACGTAAGACTAGATGAAAAGTCAAAACTAGAAAGTGATCTATATTCAAGTCCCTGGCAACGGCACCAAAAACTTGTTGCTCCTAAACGCACACGCAAGTATACGTGGTCGTACAAGTAATATAATGATAAATCGAGTGTCGAACCCACAGATACTTGTGTAGACTACACACTAATTCACTATAATTGTTATTTACTCAAGCCAAAATAAAAATCCAATAATGTAACTATATTATACTACGATTCTAAGAGTTAACTAATTATCAAGTAACTTCTTGTATCGTTGTGTATTCAGTAGAGACAAATATTCCAGGGTTGTGATCAATTCACCATTCGTATTGAATTCTAATCAACTATCCCTTTCATATAATTCACTCATGGTTGCTAATTAATCGATAATTACTCTCGTAGCCTTCTCCCGAAGTACTACTCGCCTATTCTCAATAGATTAACGCCTATATTCCTATGAAATTAATCTATTAGAATGCATTAAGATTATGATATTTAATTAAGCACGGTAACTAGGTATATTCCTATCCTAACCACAAATATGCTCCCCTGAAGCGTTAAGATCGCGCTCTCTTCAACTTTTCTCTAATCTATACACGGCTTTCCCAAGCATAGCATAGATAGTATATAGAACCTAACTGTTGGCCAGACAATTAAGCAATTAAACACAGAATTGAAGAAACAACCAGATATTGAGTGAACTATAATCAAGGTTAAGCTAATGTCGAATAACAATATTCATGGCTAAATCACAACCCCAGAACAATGGGTGTTTAGCCACTCATGCTAAAATCAAACAATTGCAAGTGTTGAATTAATTTTAAATACTAGAAAAAAATGAAGAAAACTGAGAATTCTCCGCTTCCTAATGATCCCGTGTGTATTATTCCTCAAAAGTGGCGTCCAACCCCTCAAAAATAAGCTTAGACTTTCTTTTATACGTGTTGGGTAGGTCTAGGGCCGAAATAACCGTGTCCCGAGAAAAATAGGACAAAATCCCGTCACCGGCGACCTGGGTAGCGTTGGGCGTCCACCAGCGCGCTACTCCGAATTTAGGTACTGACCACAGCGCCACAAGTGGTGCTGGGCGCTGCCTGTGGCACCCAATTTTGCAGTTGTCCCGGTTTCGTCCGTTTTGGCCCTAATTTCGCGCGTATCGCCCCCAATTGATCCTGAATCATTCCTACACATAAAAATACTTCAAATTAATATAAATCATCACATTTAACATCTAAAACTCCCAAAAATTATGAGGCGATATACATAGAAATATATACACTTTAAGCTAAACATCAACACCCGACTATTAGACTCTTGCTCGTCCTCGAGCAATGGAACAATCTACTACCCTTCAACACGTACAAACTTCATCATCAAGGAGCATTTTACGTTAAATCACACACCTTACCACTTGACTAGGATTGATACCGGCAATCAAGTATGAACATACAAAATTTCACATTCTTCCCCTTCTTTAAACATTCCCAAATATAAAAATTTAATCAATCATACCAACAACCTATTTGCAACCGCCAAACCTTAAGATTCGACTTGTAACCACTAAGCTCTCTCAATTTATGCAATCACCAAACAAGAAAGTTTACAACATTACCAATTGCTCAAGAGATCATGTGCCCTCACCAACAACAAAAGAGTGAATATAACTAGTCCACTCATTCAAATATGCTTTTGAACATAATTTAAGGACATCACACAATTAAACAAAAATTCACTCACTCTCACAAAGAATTCATATGCATCTGGTGGTTGTACCATAAGTTTGCCCTTAATGTATATCTCTACTAATTTAAGTTAGCCAAATCTAGGATCAATTAGGACTTTTAAGGTTGTAATGTAGGCTAAGGGACGGGTAGAATATATTTAGGAATAGTGACTAACCCTCCTAAGTACTTTAATATACTACCTTCACAAATCAACACATATTCTTCTCAACCAATTCCCTTGCCACAACTCATATTCAACATAGCCCTTTTTCAATTAAGCACTTCTATATTTTCACTAGCACAAATTAATAAAAATTGGAGGTGTGTATCTTTTTGTACATACTTTTACTATCATTTTTTTCTCTTTCTTTCCTACACACACCCCATACATGAAGATTCAGTGGCTAGTGACTTTTGAATACAATTTTATTGCACCAACGGGCCCTTCCATGGCTCCACTCAAAAGCTACTCCCCAATATCTCACCGTACTTCTTTTAGAGACTAAGTGCCTTAGGAGGAAACGGTGCAAAAATCTCAATTTAAGAACAAAATAGGTGTACGGCTTGTAATGTGGGTACCAATGAAAAGGTCAAAAAAGTCATAGGGGCTAGCAATGGAAATTTTTAATATTCATGTGACAAGAACATCCGTGATCAAGCAATAAAATGCCTATGTCATCTCCCAGATTAGCATAACTTATAATTTCGCTTCAATTAACACACGGGGCAAGTTCTAGACTACACAGGATAGCATAGAAAATCAGTAAACCTCACTCACACATTGCACATGACTCAATCACAACGGTTTTTTTCAACTCTCAAGTCAAGAAAGCACACATAATTGAGAGAATTAAGCAATATTACACTATGTAGCATAGAGGTTAAGCAACTGAGCTAAGGTGTCACACAATAGGATATTTAATTTTTCTTAGGCATCACAAGTCAAACCAAAGACAAGGGAAAGCAGACTGTATGTCATAACCTAATATGCCGGCACCAAACATGTCAATGGGTATCTCAAAGTTTTAATCAGTTTCTTCATAACTATTTCTAAAAAAAAATTCTGGTTCGAGCTACACCCTTGGAAAAGAACCAGTGCCAAGAAAAAACTACCTAACTATCCTAAAAAAATAAAAAAATCTTTTTGACATTTTGTTTTTTTATCGGACTTTATCCCTCAAGAAAATTTTTCAAAAGATCCATCGTCGGGAAAAATATGAGGTTTTTCTATTTTTTCTTTTTTCTTTTCGTTTCTTAACTAAAAAAAATTATTTTATACAATTACACTTCACTTCAGAAAGTAGTTTCCCCACCCCACACTTATGTTATGCATAGTCCTCGATGCATGATCATAAAGAAAAACATTAAAACAAGGGTCAGAAATACTCCATGAGATCCTCTCGGGCCTAGCTCGGACATGATTCTCAATCTTTAGAGTCGGGATGACCCCACACTTAAGCTCAAACATGCCCCTTAGCTTCAACTTTGGGTACTCAGACTTTCCCTTATCTGCAAAATAAAAACAACACAAAACTCGACACTTAAAAAAAAAGAATAAAAGATATACAGGATGAGTTGCCTCCCAACAAGCGCCTTATTTATAGTCGTGGCACGACTCTGCTACTTTGCTCAGGCTGGGCGCTTTCTCTTCTTCTTTCTCCCATGAAGCGTAGCCTTTTTGCATGCTCTTAACGGATCTCCTTTTTCATCTCTGTCTCTTTTCTCAATTGTCTTTACACCCTCAGCTTGCAACACCACCTCCTCTGGATCACTGCCATTCACATAAGAACTCTTCTCTATCCCTTTCACGTCGACCACAGTAATCATGCACAGGTCGTCATAATGCTTTGGGAGTTTAAGTGCCTTGTACACATTAAAAGTGACCTCCTCATCGTCAACTCTCATTTTTAACTTACCTGCCCTCACATCAATAATTGCTCCACCAGTAGCTAAGAATGGTCGCTCCAAAATAATGGGCACTTCCTGATCTACCTCGTAATCAAGAACAATAAAGTCAGCAGGGAGAATAAACTTTCCCGCTCGAACTAACACATCCTCAATAATTCCTTCTGGCATAACTAGTGACCTATCTTCTAACTGTAAAGTGATTGTGGTAGGTCTAAGCACCCCCAATCCGAGTTTCTTGAACAAAGAAGAGGGCATCAAATTTATACTAGCCCCTAAATCACACAGGGCTCTACCAACTTCTTGTTTTCCAAGAGACAAAGGAATTGTGAAACTCCCAGGATCCTTCAACTTAGGAGGAAGTTTACTCTGAACCCTGGCACAACACTCTTCAGTAAATGCAACTGTTTTGAACTCTGCATGTCTCTGTTTGTTTGCCACAATATCTCTCAGATACCTTGCATACTTAGGCACTTCTTGAAAAATTTCCACCAAAGGCAAATTCACACTCACTTGGCTCAACATATCTAGGAAACGAAGGTGGTGGCCTTGTTTCAATTACTGACTCGGGCCCTTTACTATCTTTCTCATTCCCCTCAACTGGCTTGGGAACTAATTCTCCTTCAGGGTGAGTTGTATTCTTCTTTTTCTTTGGAACTTCTTCTAGTACTCTTCCATTTCTCAAGGTAATCGCATTGACTTGTGCTTTAGGATTGGGCTCAGTATCACTAGGATGAGCCCCTACTGGTCTGGTATTTTGGGCACTGGCAAGTTGTCCCATTTGGCGTTCTAAATTTTTCATTGCTACTGCTTGGGCCAGCTGATCAACCATTAATTTCTGATTGAAAAATAGCTGGTCGTCCATCATTCTCTTCATAATCTCTTCAAGGGTAGGTTGTTGTTCAACCTGAGGTGGTCTGTATTGTTATTGAGGTGCTTGAGGACGATACTGATTCTGATTGCCTTGATTTCTACCCCAAGAGAAATTTGGGTGGTTCCTCTAGTTGGGATTGTAAGTGTCCCCATACTGATTTTTTTGGCCTCGATTTGCATTACCCACAAAATATACAGATTCTGGATTTGCTGGGCATAGATTGCTCATGTGACCCTCCGCACAGACTTCACAAAATACCTGAATCTGTTGCGCTAGTTGCACTGGCTGGGCTTGTTGCTTGTTAATGATCATTCATCTGATTGACTTGGTTGGCTAGCGTAGAGATCTGTGCTGACAAGGCTGAGACAATATCTAATTAAAGAACCCCTAGTGACTTTTGAACCAGATTTCTTCCCATCTCACCTTGCCAGTCTGGATTGCTTTTGGAGAATTTATTCAATAATGCAAATATTTCATCATAATTCTTCTCCAATACCTGAACTCCAGCTGCTGCATCTACCACATTTTTATTTGGGGATGGAGCCCCTCAATGAAAGTGTGAACTAACACTTCGTTTGTCTGATTATGATGAGGACAGTCTCTGAGTAGCCCCTTGAATCTTTCCAATGCTGAATATAAAGATTCGCCTGCTTTCTGTTTAAAGGAGACTATCTCACTTCTGATCTTTGCAGTCTTGCATGAAGGGAAGAACCTTGCCAGAAATTTTCTCGCCAAATCATTCCATGATGTGATGGAATTAGATGGTTCTGCCTCTAGCCATCGCTTTGCTTCGCCCAACAGGGAGAATGGGAAAAGCGTGAGCCTCACATAATCTTTTGTGACCCCGTTAGTGATATAAGTATCACTAATCTACAAGAAGTTCAGAATGTACTGCTGTGGATCCTCGTGTGGAAGACCCATAAACTGCCCGTTTGCATAAAGTAGCTGGATCATCCTCTGTTTCAGCTCAACGTGCCCAGTGATTCTGGGCTTCACGATGCTGGAGGTAACATTAGCAATGCTTGGCATTGCTACCTCCTGAACAGCCATGTGTTGTTCCTCTACCATGTCCACAGGTATTTGAATGAGGTTCTCAATATTGTTTGTATCCCTTGCTTCCCTCAACCTCCTGTGAAATGTTCTCTCATGTTCGAGGTCAAAGTCGTCATGTCTGTCATGGCTTCTAACCCTACGCATTCAATCGAAGTTCCTGAGATTATAGCAAAGATCAAATAACGCTAGACTAGATGAAAAGTGAAAACTAGAAAGTGATCTATATTCAAGTCGGCAACGGCGCCAAAAACTTGTTGCTCCCACATGCACACGCAAGTATACGTGGTCGTACAAGTAATATAATGATAAATCGAGTGACGAACCCACAGAGACTTGTGTAGACTACTCACTAATTCACAATAATTGTTATTTACTCAAGCCAAAATAGAAATCCAATAATGTAACTATATTATACTACGATTCTAAGAGTTAACTAATTATCAAGTAACGAGAGTATCGTTGTGTATTCAGTAGAGAGAAATATTCCAGTGTTGTGATCAATTCACCACTCGTATTGCATTCTAATTAACTCTCCCTTTCATATAATTCACTCATGGTTACTAATGAATCGATAATTTCTCTCATAGCCTTCTCCCGAAGTACTACTCGCCTATTCTCAATAGATTAACGTCTATATTCCTATGAAATTAATCTATTAGAATGCACTAAGATTACGATATTTAATTTAGCACGGCAACTAGGTATATTCCTATCCTAACCAAAAATCCGCTCCCCTGAAGGGTTAAGATCGCGCTCTCTTCAACTTTTCTCTAATCTATACACGGCTTTCCTAAGCATAGCATAGATAGTATATAGAACCAAACTGTTGGCCAGACAATTAAGAAATTAAACATAGAATTCAAGAAACAACCATATATTGAGTGAACTATAATCAAGGTTAAGCTAATGTCGAATAACAATATTCATGGCTAAATCACAATCCTAGAACAATGGTGTTTAGCCACTCATGTTAAAATCAAACAATTGCATAAGTGTTGAATTAAACTTAAATACTAGAAAAAGATAAAGAAAACTGAGAATTCTCCGCTTCCTAGTGATCATGTGTGTATTATTACTCAAAAGTGGCGTCCAACACCCTCAAAAATAAGCTTAGACTTACTTTTATACGTGTTGGGTAGGTCTAGGGCTGAAATAACCGTGTCCCGGGAAAAATAGGATAAAATTCCATCACCGGCGCCCTGGGTAGCGCCGGGCGCCCACCAGGGTGCTACTCCTAATTTAGGTACTTCCCACAGCGCCACAGGTGGTGTTGGGTGCTGCCTGTGGCACCGAATTTCGCAATTTTCCCGGTTTCGTCTGTTTTGGCTCTAATTTCGCGCGTTTCGCGCGTTTCTCCCCCAATTGATCCCGAATCATTCCTACACATAAAAACACTTCAAATTAATATAAATCATTACATTTAACATCTAAAACTCATGAAGATATACATAGAAATATATACACTTTAAGCTAAACATCAACACCCCACACTTAGACTCTTTCTCGTCCTCGAGCAATGGAACAATCTACTACCCTTCAACACGTACAAACTTCATCATCAAATAGCATCTTACGTTAAATCACACACCTTACCACTTGACTAGGATTGATACCGGCAATCAAGTATGAACATACAAAATTTCACATTCTTCCCCTTCTTTAAACATGCCCAAGTATAACAATTTAATCAATCATACCAACAACCTATTTGCAACTTTAAAACCTCAAGATTCGACTTGTAACCACTAAGCTCTCTCAATTTAAGCAATCACCAAGCAAAAAAGTTTACAACATTACCAATTTCTCAAGAAATCATGTGCCCTCACCAACAACAAAAGAGTGAATATAACTAGTCCACACATTCAAATATGCTTTCGAACANGTTCCCTTGCCACAACTCATATTCAATATAGCCCTTTTTCAATTAAGCCCTTCAATATTTTCACTAGCACAAATGAATAAAAATTGGAGGTGTGTATCTTTTTGTACATACTTTTACTATCATTTTTTTTCTCTTTCTTTCCTACACACACCCCATACATGAAGATTCAAAGGCTACTGACTTTCTAATATAATTTTAGTGCACCAACGGGCGCTTCCATGGCTCCACTCAAAAGCGACTACCCAATATCTCACCTTATTTCTTTTAGAGACTAAGTGCCTTAGGAGGAAAAGGTGCAAAAATCTCAAATTAAGAACAAAATAAGGGTACTTCTTGTAATGTGGGTACCAAAGAAAAGGCCAAAAAGCTCAAAGGGGCCAGCAATGGAAATTTTTAATTTTCATGTGACAAGTACATCCATGATCAAGCAAGAAAATGCCTATGTCATCTCCTAGATTAGCATAACTTACAATTTTGCTTCAATTAACACACAGGACAAGTTCTAGACTACAGAGGATAGCATAGAAAA
Organism: Nicotiana knightiana; assembly: GCA_005239525.1. Classification (NCBI taxonomy): domain Eukaryota; kingdom Viridiplantae; phylum Streptophyta; class Magnoliopsida; order Solanales; family Solanaceae; genus Nicotiana; species Nicotiana knightiana. Next base: position 50,494 of record ML427971.1, read on the forward strand.
TCACTAAACCTCACTCACACATTGCACATGACTCAATCACAATGGTTTTGTTCAACTCTCACGTCAAGCAAGCACACATAATTGAGTGAATTAAGCAATATTACACTATGTAGTATACAAGTCAAGCAACTGAGCTAAGGTGTCACACAATAGGCTATTTAATTTTTCTTAGGCATCTCAAGTCAAACCAAATATAAGGGAAAGCAGACTGTATGTCATAACCTAATATGCCGGCACCAAACATGTCAATGGGTATCTCAAAGCTAATCAGTTTCTTCATAACTATTTCTAAAAAAAATTAAAGTGCCCGGTTCGAGCTACATCCTTGGAAAAAAAAAATTACCTAACTATCCTAAAAAAATCTTTTTGGCGTTTTGTTTTTTTATCGGACTTTATCCCTCAAGAAAGTTGTCAAAAAGATCCATCGTCGGGAAAAATCCACACTTATGTTATGCATGATCACAAAGAAAAATTTTAAAACAAGGGTTAGAAATACTCCATGAGACCCTCTCGGGCCTAGCTCGGACATGATTCTCAGCCTTTAGAGTCGGGATGACCCCACACTTAAGCTCAAACATGCCCCTCAGCTTCAACTTTGGGTACTCAGACTTCCCCTTCTCTGCAAAATAAAAACAACACAAACTCGACACTTAAAAAAAATAAAAGAATAAAAGATATACTGGATGGGTTGCCTCCCAAGAAGCGCCTTATTTATAGTCGTGGCACGACTCTGCTACTTTGCTCAGGCTGGGCGCTTTCTCTTCTTCTTTCTCCCACGAAGCGTAGCCTTTTTGCATGCTCTTAACGGGTCTCTTTTTTCATCTCTGTCTCTTTTCTCAATTGTCTTTACACCCTCAACTTGCAACACCACCTCCTCTGGATCACTGCCATTCACATAAGAACTCTTCTTTATCCCTTTCACGTTGACCACAGTAATCATGCACGGGTCCTCATAATGCTTTGGGAGTTTAAGTGCCTTGTACACATTAAATGTGACCTCCTCATCGTCAACTCTCATTTTTAACTTACCTGCCCTCACATCAATAATTGCTCCACCAGTAGCTAAGAATGGTCAACCCAAAATAATGGGCACTTCCTGATCTGCCTCGTAATCAAGAACAATAAAGTCAGCAGGGAGAATAAACTTTCCCTCTCGAACTAACACATCCTCAATAATTCCTTCTGGCATAACTAGTGACCTATCTGCTAACTGTAAAGTGATTGTGGTAGGTCTAAGCACCCCCAATGCGAGTTTCTTGAACAAAGAAGAGGGCATCAAATTTATACTAGTCCCTAAATCACACAGGGCTCTACCAACTTCTTGTTTTCCAAGAGACAAAGGAATTGTGAAACTCCCAGGATCCTTCAACTTAGGAGGAAGTTTACTCTGAACCCTGGCACAACACTCTTCAGTAAATGCAACTGTTTCGAACTCTGCATTTCTCCGTTTGTTTGCCACAATATCTCTGAGATACCTTGCATACTTAGGCACTTCTTGAAAAATTTCTACCAAAGGCAAATTCACACTCCCTTGTCTCAACATATCTAGGAATCTCTTGTACTTAGAATCATCTTTTTGCTTCTGCGGTCTTTATGGAAACGGAGGTGGTGGCCTTGTTCCAATTACTGGCTCGGGCTCTTTACTATCTTCGCATTCCCCTCAAATGGCTTGGGAAATAATTCTCCTTCAGGGTGAGTTGTATTCTTCTTTTTCTTTGGAACTTCTTCTAGTACTCTTCCATTTTTAAAGGTAATCGCATTGACTTGAACTTTAGGATTGGGCTCAGTATCACTAGGAAGAGCCCCTACTGGTCTGGTATTTTGGGCACTGGCAAGTTGTCCCATTTGGCGTTCTAAATTTTTCATTGCTACTGCTTGAGCCTGCTGATCAGCCATTAATTTCTGATTGAAAACTAGCTGGTCGGCCATCATTCTCTTCATAATCTCTTCAAGGGTAGCTTGTTTTTCAGCCTGAGGTGGTGTGTATTGTTGTTGAGGTCCTTGAGGCCGATATTGATTCCGATTGGCCTCGATTTAAATTACCCACAAAATATACAGACTCTGGATTTGCTGGGAATAGATTGCTCATGTGACCCTCTCCACAAACTTCAAAAAATACCTGAATCTATTGCTCTGGTTGCACTGGTTGGGCTTGTTGCTTGTTAATGATCATGGTCATCTGATTAACTTGGTTGGTCAGCATAGAGATGTGCTGACAAGGCTGGGACAACATCTAATTCAAGAACCCCTGGTGACTTTTGAACCACATTCCTTCCCATCTCACCTTGCCAGTCTGGATTGCTTTTGGAGAATTTATTCAATAATGAAAATATTTCATCATAATTCTCCTCCAATATCTGACCTCCAGCTGCTGCATCTACCATAATTTTTGTTTAGGGATGGAGTCCTTCAATGAAAGTGTGAACTAACACTTCGTTTGTCTGATTGTGATGAGGATAGTATCTGAGTAGCCCCTTGAACCTTTCACATGATGAATATAAAGATTTACCTGCTTTCTGTTTAAAGGATACTATCTCACTTCTGATCTTTGCAGTCTTTCCTGAAGGGAAGAACCTTGCCAGAAATTTTCTCGCCAAATCATTCCATGATGTAATGGAATTAGCTGGTGCTGCCTTTAGCCATCGCTTTGCTACGCCCAACAGAGAGAATGGGAAAAGCGTGAGCCTTACATAATCTGGCGTGACCCCGTTAGTGATATAAGTATCACTAATCTCCAATAAGTTCAGAATGTGCTGTTGTGGATCCTCGTGTGGAAGACCCATAAACTGCCTGTTTGCATGAAGTAGCTGGATCATGCTCTATTTCAGCTGCAAGTGCCCAGTGATTCTGGGCATCACGATGCTGGAGGTAACATTTACTGGGCATTGCTACCTCCTGAACAGCCATGTTTTGTTCCTCTCCCATGTACACAGGAATTTGAATGAGATCCTGAATATTGTCTGTATCCCTTGCTTCCCTCGACCTCCTATGAAATGTTCTCTCAGGTTAGGGGTCAAAGCCGTCAAGTCTGTCCTGGCTTCTGACCCTACGCATTCAATCGAAGTTCCTGAGATTAGAGCAAAGATCAAATAATGTTATACTAGATGAAATAAACAATTAAAGTGAAAGCTAGAAAGTGATCTATATTCAGGTCCCCGGCAACGGCGCCAAAAACTTGTTGCTTCCAAACGCACATGCAAGTATACGTGGTCGTACAAGTAATGTAATGATAAATCGAGTGTCGAACCCACAGAGACTTGTGTAGACTACTCACTAATTCACTATAATTGTTATTTACTCAATCCAAAATAAAAATCCAATAATGTAACTATCTTATACTACGATTCTAAGAGTTAACTAATTATCAAGTAACGAGAGTATTGTTGTGTATTCAGTAGAGACAAATATTTCAGGGTTGTGATCAATTCACCACTCGTATTTCATTCTAATTAACTCTCCCTTTCATATAATTCACTCATGGTTGATAATTAATCGATAATTACTCTCATAGCCTTCTCCCGAAGTACTACTCGTCTATTCTCAATAGATTAACGCCTATATTCCTATGAAATTAATCTATTAGAACGCACTAAGATTACGATGTTTAATTAAGCACGGTGACTAGGTATATTCCTATCCTAANGTAACTAGTTATATTCCTATCCTAACCACAAATCCGCTCCCCTGAAGGGTTAAGATCGCGCTCTCTTCAACTCTTCTCTAATTTATACACGGCTTTCCCAAGCATAGCATAGATAGTATATAGAACCTAACTGTTGGCCAGACAATTATGCAATTAAACATAGAATTGAAGAAACAACCATATATTGAGTGAACTATAATCAAGGTTAAGCTAATGTCGAATAAAAATATTCATGGCTAAATCACAACCCCAGAACAATGGGTGTTTAGCCACTAATGCTAAAATCAAACAATTGCATAGTGTTGAATTAATTGTAAATACTAGAAAAAGATGAAGAAAACTGAGAATTCTCCGCTTCCTAATGATCCCGTGTGTATTATTCCTCAAAATAGGTGTCCAACCCCCTCAAAAATAAGCTTAGACTTGCTTTTATACGTGTTGGGTAGGTCTAGGGCCAAAATAACAGTGTCCCGGGAAAAATAGGAGAAAATCCCGTCACCGGCGCCCTGGGTAGCATCGGGCGCCCACCAGGGCACTACTCCTAATTTAGTTACTGCCCACAGTGCCACAGGTGGTGCCGGGCACTGCCTGTGGCACCCAATTTTGCAATTTTCCCGGTTTCGTCCGTTTTGGCTCTAATTTCGCGCGTTTCGGTCCCAATTGATCCCGAATCATTCCTACACATAAAAAAACTTCAAATTAATATAAATCATCACATTTAACATCTAAAACTCATAAACAAAAGTAAAATATGAGGTGATATACATAGAAATATATACACTTTAAGCTAAACATCACAAATACATGTCGTTTATGTAACAAGGAAGGACACTATCAGAAAGATTGCCTGAAACGTAAAGCTTGATTCGAAAAGAAAGGTAAAATTAGTGTTTTTGTATGTTTAGAGTAAAATTTACTAGAGGTTCCTAATAATATTTGGTGGCTTGATTCTGGTGCAACTGCTCATGTATCTACTAAGTTGCGGGGATTCCTTACGATCCATACTACAAATCCAAATAAGAGTTTCTTGTTCATGTAAAATCGTATGAAGGCTCCAATTGAAGGTATAGGTACTTATCGATTGATCATGGAGTCTGGACGTCACCTTAATCTATTACAGACTCTTTATGTACCTTCAGTTTCTAGGAATTTGATTTCTCTTTCAAGACTTGATGTTTCTGTATTTGATTTAAAGTTTGGAAATGGATGTTTTAATTTATATAAGAAGGACCAGGACCGTTTGGACCGGCCCACTTGGCCCGTTTAGGGCCCGGACCGGCCCACATGCCACCCCTAGGTGCCAAGCATATGGAATTAAAGTACTTTACTGTCAAGGAGGAAGTTTAGAAACAAAGAGTGTCACTTGAGCATATTAGAATTGATCTCATGGTTGCAGATCCGTTAACAAAAGATTTACAACCAAAGATATTTAAAGATCATGTACATAAAATGGGTTTTGGCTGTATTTATGACTGATTTATTTATGGTGTTTTGACACTCTAAGCACAGTTATGTGTTTCTGATCATGCTCAACTATGTCTATTAAAAGACTAAGCGGGCGTTGCAAATATAATCTGGGTATTTTTTCAAGAGTCGAATCCCACAGGGAATTAACGTATCAAATTGTCGTCTTTAGATTACTAGATTCTCAATAGTCAACTTTCTCAAACATTGTGTATATCACTTTGTGTTGTTTCTACTACTACAGCTGAACAGAACTAATAAACTTAAGATTAACTAACAATAAGATGTAAACAATTGGATTAAAGGTCTAAGGTTATGGTTTCCCCCGTTGGTGAACTTCCTTCTTGTATACTTCCTATAGTTTTGATTTAGTTGTCTCTATCAATCATGAACACTCCAGNTATCTACCATAAATCTCTCTCAAGTAATTATGATAATTTACTAGACGCACTCTCTCAAGTTACGCTAGCTAGATTGCATTACAGTTCACTTTAGATTGCATCCGAGGTATCATTATCTCTAATCCAATCTCTAAACCCTCGGTTATGAATCTCGCCTATACTCCGGGAGTGGTGTTGTTCAAACAACTACCTAAATATGCACTCTCTCTCAAGTAGATACATAATAAATAGGAAAAGCTAATTGAGGGCCCTTCAATCAACTACAATAAGAACGTAGTTGAACAAATAGAGATTAACAACCAACCAAAACGATATTAATATCACAATAAAAAATCATCCCCCAACGGGTTCCACCAAAACCTTAGATTAGAAAAGTTAGCTACTCATAACAATAATGAAAACTACAAAAGAATTCATGAACAATGATAAAAATCACAAGAGAAGGAGAGATGGATTGATGCTCAATTGCCCTCCTTGCCTCTTTAGGTCGAATTTGTGTCCAAAATATGTCCAATCTCTCAAGAATAACGTTCTCCCATTTATATATACTAAGTAGGGTCGGTCCCAAATAATTATACCTTCTTCTACGCAAAAAAGGACAAGTTTCCAAGCCGCCACTAGCGCGGCCGCGCTAATTCTCGCGCTAAAGGTCGCGCTAGTGGGGTTTTATTCTGCCCCAGTCCGCGTTAGGTCCGCATTCGCAGTTTCTATCGCGTCTTTGACCCTGTTCCATTTGGAATTTGGAAAAACGTAAAACATGAAAGTTGTATCCCTTTGAGTTAACATTCCAACCATATATTATATAGCCCAAATGGAGTTCAGAGAAAAATGTTATGTCCATTTTACTAGACAGTGCATAATATACCTCCTCGAGTCTTTGTTTGTTCTCAACTATCAAATTTGACCCCCCGAACACAATCCTGGCTTAATTCCTTGAGCTTTTACTCAGATTTCAAAGCTCCAAATTACTTAAATTCATTCCATAACATCTATCTAGCTCGGAATCACTCCTACAAGGCATAAAACACACACTTAGTGCAAAACACTAGCAATTAAAGCTCAAACACAATTAAAGTGCAGTAAACTAGAGTGTAATAAGCGACTAAAATACGTAATTATAGCCTATCATCAGTTTTTGATATACATTAATTATTTCCTATTTCTCATAATGGTGTACACATAGGAACTTAAGATAGAAAGAATTCACTCACTCTCAGAAATAACATTCATGTGCCACAAAAGATACACCATAGGCTTTCCCGTAGTGTAATACTCTACTAATCGAGCTCATTCAATCTAGGATCAAGTAAGACTTTATTTGGTTGTAATGTAGGCCGCGGGACGGGTAGGATATATTCAGATATAAGAGTGACTACACCTCCCTAAGCACTTTAATACATATACTTTAACATTCAAACCCCATGCTTATGTCAAACCAAACTCCTCCTTCACGTCAATGTTATTACCCCATACTTCTTTAAGCACAATTACATCAAGAGTCACCACTTTTCAAGGAATTTTTTTTTTCACAATGATACAACTATTTTTTTTCCTTTTCTTTTTTTTTTCCAAGTGACTCTTACTTTTTCAAAACAGTGCAACTTTCTCCTTATTTCATTAGTTCCGCTCAAAATCCAAACCAACCACCCCACACTTTAACTTTTACACAGTTCATAACAATTCAAGTGCTCATGAGAGGTTAAAAGATTCAAATAGATAGTTCATTCAAACAAATGGGTAAGGCTTGTAATGTGGTTGCCAAAGAAACAGGATTACACACTCAAAGAGGTTAACTACGATACATAACAATTAGGTGGGTAAAATATACATAGCTGGCTCAACAAAGAAACGCCTATATCACTTCCAAGACTGAACAAAACTACTATTTCGTTTGCAAACACACGGGGCAAGTTCTAGACATCAAATGCAATGCACAGAATAACACACAAATCTCACACACACATGGCACATAACTCACTCAGGATTGGATTCATCAAGACACTCTAGTCAAAGCAGTTAAGCAAATTTAAAAACATACAATTTAAGGTACTCAGGCAAGCCAATCATTAATTAGTTGAAATAACTTCCCGTTTTAACATCTTTTCCAAAATCATTATCTTTTACTTACAAGTTATAATAGCGAATAAAAAAAATTATCAAATAAATACGACAGGTAAGCTATTCCATTTATTAAATTAAATCCCAAACCTCAGAGAGGTAGTGACGAGAGGTCGAATTAGACACTTGCTAGCAGTCAATTTAGTATATTCAAGTGAGACGCTAAGCATGAATGTCATAGACAATTTATTAAAATCAGGAATAATTAATATCAACTCCTTCCACATTTAACACTTTAAATCTTCGTCATTTCAGTTAACAATTTAATTCATAATCAGGGATAAGGAACATCAGACTTATTTCACATTTTACACATCAATTCTCCTTCCTCATAACTGGCCATTAAAACTTTCTTAGGCCGATAAACATGTATAAATTACAGCAAATACACAGTAAATATCATGCGCAAGCAATGCCGAGGGTCGACGGCCCGAACCAACATAAACATAAATTGTGCACTGCCGAGGGTCGAACGGCCCGAACCATAGATGCATATATTTTCCCCACTCGCGAATCAATCATGCGACGCGATCAACATAATAAGAATAAGGCTAACCTGCTCGTGAATCATACCTGCGACTCAGGTGCTCATATGTACACATATTCACATAATAAATCCGCATTTTTTTATCAAGAAAACAGCTTCTCAGGAAATGATAAATCCACTTAAAGGAACACGAAAAAAATAGCATTTAAATCTTTGTTTTGAAACTCATTTGCCAAGTTTAATAATATTCAATAATATAACCTTATCAGGTATACAACTATCCACGGAGGAAATCAATTCTCTTTCTAGATGATTAAGAAAATGAACTCTAGTCTTCTTAGATATTCAATTACTATTTCGATTATATTAGCGGTCTAATATTACTAGCAAGATCACAGGTACAACAGGTAAGGCATGCTAATGGGTCCTAGACTACCCGGACATGGCATAATAGTAGCTACGCATGGACTCCCGTCACCTTGTGCGTACGTAGCCCCTGCAGATAGTAGCACATACTTAATTAGTTCACCTAGGGGGATAATTCCCCCTCACAAAGTTAGAAAGGAGACTTACCTCGCTCCGAAATTCCATAACCGGCTTCCAAGCCCTTCCGATGACTCAAATCAATGAACAACGCCCCAAAACTATCCAAATAACGACAAACCAATGAAAATATACTCTAATATTCGTTAACAATTCAAATTATATAAACTCCCATCTCTGCTTAAGGAATTGACCAAATGCCCTTAGGCCCATGTGCCCGGATTTCGAAATTTCTCGAAGATATACCCTACCCATATTACTAACTCAAATATACAATTTACCCTTAATTTCATGCTCAAATTCGTGGTAGAAATCCAAAATACCATTTCTAGGTTTTCTTCAATATTTTCCAAATTTTCCTACTAATTTCCATGTCTAATCCATGCATATAACTTGTATTTAACTTAAGAACATGAAGAAATTACTTACCTAGTGATCCTTGACGAAAATCCTCTCTTGAAGCTCCTCCAAATCGCCCACACCAAAATAAAATGGGAGGAAATGAGCCAAGTTCTCGGTTATAACATACACTGCCCAGGCCATTTTCCGCACCTGCGATAAACTTCTCGCACCTGCGCTTCCGCAGGTGCGGCCAAACTTCCACGCTTGCGGCTTCCTCAGCCCCCAGCCTAACTCTGCACCTGCGCCACACTGTCCGCATCTGCGGCTTCGCAGGTGCAAAAATATCATCGCACCTGCGCTCCCAGCCAAGCCACCAAATCTTCGCACCTGCGGCGCCATAGCCGCACCTGCAGCCAAAGTCTCGCAGGTGCGGTCGCACCAGACACCAGCAATCTCAGCACTTCTTCAACTTCAACTTGATCCGTTAACCACCCGGAATTCACCCCAGGCCCCCGAGACCCCATCCAATCACACGACTCAGTCTCATAACATCCCACGGACTTGCTCGAGGCCTCAAATCACATCAAACAACGCCGAAATCACGAATCGCACACTAATCGAATCTTTATGAACTTAGAAATTTCCAACTTCTACATTCGATGCCGAAACCCGTCAAATCACCTCTGAATGACCCCAAATTTTGCACACAAGTCATATTCGACATTACGGACCTGTTCCAACTTCTGAAATCGCATTCCGACCCCGATATCAAAATTCCCACTTCCGGTCGGATTTCTCAAAAACCTTCAAATTTCTATCTTTAGTTAAATGACTTCAAAATAACCTACGGACATCCGAATTCACTTCCGATCGCGCTCCCAACTCCAAAATCACCATACGGAGCTATTCCCAGTCTCGGAATCCTAAACGGACATCAATTTAATTGAAATGCACTTCAAGCCAAACTTAGGAAATTTCTTCAAAATGCTAACTTCCACAATATACGCCGAAACACTCCCGGGTTATCCAAAGCCCGATCCGGACATACGCCCAAGTCCGAAATCATCATACGAACCTGCAGGAACCTTCAAATCCTGATTCGGAGGTCATTTACTCAAAATTCTAATCTTAGTCAATTTCTCCAACTTAAGGCTTCTGAAATGAGAATTTTCTTTCCAAATTGACTCTAAACTTCCCGAAATTCAACTCCGACCATGCCTACGAGTCATAATACCTTAAATGGAGCTGCTCATGACTTCCAACTGCTGAACGACGCGCTAGATCTCAAAACGACCGGTCGGGTCGTTACATTCTCCCCCACTTAAACAAACGTTCGTCCTCGAACGTGCTAAGAACTGCTCTGAAGTTACCTGAAATCACTGTTTAACATCTCGAGCACCTGCCCGTGATACCACAACCCGGTTGAGTAGATTAGCTTGATTAAATTTGAAGATTTCTTCTTTTACCCACATAATAAGCTCGGAATCCAATTCCAACACCTGAAATTTCTCTGCCAGGCCTAGTTCCACTATATAAACACCGTATCAACTACCACATGATATACCAGAACATGACTGCATACCTTTGCTGAATTAGCACCATGCACCACATAATTCATCATCTAGCCACCATGACATTCCTTGAACCTTAACAGCCAAATTCTACGAATTTAATGCTCCCAATGCACCATATAATATATATACATACATCCTACTATAATGTTGATGATACCACCACAACGGAGGAGATGGGTAGAAATTCATAACCAACTGCAAAGCTAACCAAACATTTTCCTCTTGACTTAGATCATCATCTCATTGCGAACCAAATAATGGTAATTGTCCTTAAATGTATTTCACATAATCATATCACACTAATCCCTGATCTAACAACCTCTTCTCACCCTGTATGAACTGTTCAGGCAACAAATCATCCCAGACATGACCAACAGTCTCACATGATACCACATCGCGCCAATAGGCCATAATTCGAACATGATAAATAAGAAATGACTTCAGAAGGGACTACTCAACTCACGCAACTAATATGAACTTTCCTTAGGAAATAGGAAGTAAAACATAAGAAAAATAAATATAGGAACCTGAATCACCACCACATTGTTGCGGAATGCAACCCGATCCAAATAACATGTTCGTGGCGGCGTGCCACCTGATCCAAAAGACATAAAATTCACGTAAGGAAATATACACGGAGCTAGGGGTGTTCATCGGTCGGTATGGTACGGTATTTAGACAATTCGGTACGGTATTTTCGGTATTCGGTTTTCTAAAATGATATACCAATACCGTACCTAATTACATTCTGTATGGTTCAGTTTTTCGCCTTTCAGTTTCGGTGTATTCGGTACGGTAATTTCGGTTTGTTCGGCTCTAAAGCAACTTTTTGAACAACAACAAAATTAAATTATAACCAAGTGTGTGGAAGAGCTGACTCAATGAAGGTTCACATTATCCATTTGGAAGTTTAGATGTAAGAACATAGAAGCAAAGCAGATTACTCTGCTGTCCAGATTAGGGACAACACCTATCACATGGATTTAGGGAAGCTCTGTAGAAATTTAAAGGAATCAAAGTTCTAGTTACAGCTACTAGGAATTACAGGGATTATAATCTGGGAGGGCAATCACATTTCCAGTAAAGGAATGCAATCAAAGTTTGGAAGTTAAAATGCATGACCATCATATGAAACATGTACTGGCAGTTCCAGCAAGGCTGCAACAGATACTATGCTCAGTTTTACTCTAAATATGGAACACTACACATCATATATGAGACTTCTATAAACATGAGCATAAGATTAGAATAATGTTTACAAAATTCATCTAAATGTAAATATGTCTGCTCTAAATCTAACTTGCATCATCATATAGAATGCACCAGACGAGTAAGCTTCTCAAAACGTGACCAAAATAAGTAATTCACAAGTATTGTTTACAGAAACCA
>ML427974.1:0-93799 GCA_005239525.1 Nicotiana knightiana
GGGGAGGTTAGGGAGTAAGGCGGTATGATGGGTGAGTGGGTGGTGCGGAAAAAAAAAATTGAAAATATAAAAAAATGAAAAATTGGGACAACTAAGTAACTTTCTAGATAAGTTGGGTTGAAATTCCTTCGTTTTGGGTGAGTTTCATGGGTTGTATTTGGGCTGCTAAATGAGTCAGAAAAAATAATGGGTTAACTTGGGCTCAACCCAAATTGACCCATGAGCTAAAGTGTAAAAATTACACGGGGCACCCTATTTGGTCGCCCCCATTTAACCTATACCAGCTTTTTAAAAAACTTTTAACTTGTACCCACTTTTTAAATAACTTCAGCTCCCTTTCCCTCGCTGAGCTGAAGTTCACCAGTTAAGCTGAAGTTCGCCAGTTATAAAGACAAAACTTCAGCATANACAAACTTCAGCTCTAGAGCTGAAGTTCCCAAGTTATAAAGACAACAACTTCAGCCCCGTATGCTGAAGTTTTTGTCATTACAAAGACAAAACTTCAGCTCTAGAGCTTAAGTTCCCCAGTTAAACTGTAGAAGTTTTTGTCTTTATAACTGGGGAACTTCAGCCCGTATGCTGAAGTTCCCTATTTACAAAAACAGAACTTCAGCTCTTTAGCTGAAGTTCAACCCCATATGCTGAAGTTTTTGTCTTTATAACTGGGGAACTTCAGCCCCGTATGCTGAAGTTCCCCAGTTACAAAGACAAAAACTTCAGCTCTAGAGCTTAAGTTAGTTCCCCAGTTACAAAGACTAGAGCTGAAGTTCACAAGCTACTTCAGGCCCGTCTACTAGAATGTTGAAGTTTTGTGTGATTGCCTTTGCTACTTCAGCCTCGCATGCTGAAGTTATGCGCAAAAGCGGGTACGGATGCAATTTTTTTTACAAAGCGGGTATAAGTTAAAACGGTAAAAATTACGCGGGGCACCCTATTTGGTCGCCCCCATTTAACCTATACCCGCTTTTTAAAAATATTTTAACTTGTACCCATTTTTTAAATAACTTCAGCTCCCTTTCCCTCGCTGAGCTGAAGTTCACCAGTTAAGCTGAAGTTCGCCAGTTATAAAGACAAAACTTCAGCATACAGGGCTGAAGTTCCCCAGTTACAAAGACAAAACTTCAGCTCTAGAGCTGAAGTTTCCCAGTTACGTTCCCAAGTTATAAAGACAACAACTTCAGCATAAGGGGCTGAAGTTCCCTAGTTACAAAGACAAAATTTCAGCTCTAGAGAGAGCTGAAGTTCTGTCTTTGTAAACTGGGGAACTTCAGCCCCGTATGCTGAAGTTTTTGTCTTTATAACTGGAGAACTTCAGCCCCGTATGCTAAGTTGTTGTCTTTATAACTTGGGAGCTGAAGTTCGCAAGCTACTTCAGGCCCGTCTACTAGAATGCTGAAGTTTTGCGTGATTGCCTTTGCTACTTCAGCCCCGCATGCTGAAGTTATGCGCAAAGTGGGTACGGGTGCAATTTTTTTTACAAAGCGGGTATAAGTTAAAACGTGGCACAAAAAGTGGGTACGGACGCAAAAGTGGCACAAAAAGTGAGTACGGATGCAAAAGGCCCAGTTAAAATGTGTTTAGCCCAACCCATTAATCTTTGGGCGGGTTGAGCGGGTTAGATGTGTTTGGGCTCAGACACCCCTAGTCTAACCGTAACAAAACGTGTTATAATGATTGTAATGGAGATTTGTGATTTGATTATGTAAATACAATTTTTTTCACACCATCAACATAAAAATCAAATTAAAAAAACTATTTTTTTTGCTTTATGATAAATTCATGTCAAGTGGCATGATAACTCTTGGATTTAACTTTTATTCATGTGCAGGTGGGGTGACATCAATGGATGCTTTCTTGGAAAAGTTCTTCCCAAAAGTCTATGTTAGAAAGCATATGGCTAAAGAAGACAACTACTGCAAATATGACGACCAAATGTTGCAGTTGTTCACATCTTCATTGTACTTAGCTGCAGTTGTTTGTTGTTTCTTTGCCTCAAAGTGTTGTAAGAAGTTTGGCAGGAAAATTACAATGCAACTTGCCTCTTTGTTCTTCTTTATTGGAGTTATCCTCAATGCTGCTGCTATGAATCTGCCTATGCTTATCATTGGACGGCTTTGTCTTGGCGCTGGTGTTGGATTTGGCAATCAGGTAATTAACTTTTATTTCATTAATTTCCACTTATATATTCAACAAATAATACAGAATAAAATATAGTCTAGGAATCTAATGACCGAATGTCTATTTTGGTTGGTTTTCTGTCCTTACTTGCTGTAATAAAAGTAAATGGTGTATATGTACTAATTTAATATACCATGATACACAAAACAGTCAAATATAACCATGTACTACGAGAAAAGGTTTAAATATACTCTTTGTTATATTTTGGATCCAAATATATCCTCCGTAAAATTAATGGTTCAAATATATATACTCTTCTTCTGCCCAAGGTGGACATACAATCCTATGTAGCACTGATATTTGATGTCACATGGCATGCCACCTCAATGCCCCTAATCCAAGTATAAAAGACTAAAATTTAAAATACAATATTTTTAATGGTAGCTGTAATGGTGGCAATAGTGGTGGAAGAAAATGAAATTTCAGTGGTGAAAAAAAAAATAGAAGGGAGGAGTAAAATTGGTTAGGGGCTCCTGAGGTGGCAAGTCATGTGGCATCCACCTCATCAAATGTTAGTGTCACGTAGGATTGGATGTCTACTTTGGACAAACTTAACGGAAAAGAGGTATATTTGAAACAATAGTATAACGACATGGGTATATAGAGTTATGGACTCAAAGTATAATGAGGGGTAAATATAAACTTTTTCTGATAGTACAAGAGTATATTTGGCCCTTTCCCGTACATATGAACTAGATAAACCTTGCATGAAGATGTATGTTATGCACTTAATTAGCGTTTTGGTGCTTGCAATATGTGCTTTTATAAGTCTTAGTTGTATTTATGATTTCCCTCAAGTGTGTTTATAGTTTTGTGTTACTGTTAACATTTTTAGTTACAACCTTTAATATTGCTAATTCAATTGTCAAAAGTTTCAGTTCTTTGGTTATGTGGTCATCTGATGACCCGACCAAACCATGTTTAACATAGTTAAATAATAAATTAAAGTAAGAATATATATTAATTAACCATGATTCATAAACTATGTATAAAAGATATGTCATTTATATTGCTTTTAGTGCATATGCAGTATGTTCTTCCAAATGTCTTGTTTGTATTTATGAAGTCTCACATGGAAATAGTGTAAAGGTGTTTAATTTGCAACATATTTGGTTGAAGTTAAAAAAGAACAAGTTGAAGTTGCAAAGTAATATATGGACGTTTAAGTTGTCTTGATGAATTTCACTTAACAAAAGTTGAAATTTGTGAGTGAAAATCAGTATTTAACTTTGAACTTCAATATTAGTAAAATATACTATTCCCTCTTATTCAAAAAGAGTGTCCACTTAGCTATTTGCACATTCTTTGAGAAAATACTAACTCCTAGATAAAAATAGATAATTTGACTAAACTATCCCTAGTTAAATATAAATTGAGATTTGGTCACTTAACCCTTAATAAGGGTAAATCTAAAAGAATAAGGTTAGTTCTTTCTTGATTTGGTAAGTAGACACTCTTTTTGAACAAAAAAAATAAAGCAAAGTGGACACTCTTTTGAACCGGAGGGAGTAATAACCAATTTAGTCATGGCAAATACCCAAATACTAAAATTATCATTTATCGCAGGCAGTGCCATTATTCATATCAGAGATAGCTCCAGCAAAGTACAGAGGTGGTCTCAACATTTTGTTCCAAATGCTGATCACAATTGGTATTTTATGTGCCAATATAGTCAACTATTTAACTTCAAAAATGCACCCACATGGTTGGAGATTTTCCCTTGGTGGTGCAGCAGTTCCAGCAATATTTCTTGGCTTTGGTTCTTTTCTCATTGTTGAAACACCAACTAGCCTAATTGAACGTGGCCAAAAAGATGAAGGCAAACAAGCCTTAAGAAAAATTAGAGGTGTAGATGATGTTGAAAAAGAGTATCAAGAGATTTTACAAGCCACTGAATTAGCTCAACAAATCAAACAACCTTTTAGAAATCTCATGCAAAAGTCAAGTAGGCCACAACTTATATGTGGTACAATTTTTCAAATTTTTCAACAATTTACTGGGATAAATGTTATCATGTTCTATGCTCCTGTACTATTTCAGACAATGGGATTCGGCGGAAAGGCGTCGTTGTTATCAGCTATTGTTACTGGTATGGTTAATGTGGTTTCAACCATAGTTGCAATACTTGGAGTTGATAAATTTGGAAGAAGAGTTTTACTTATTGAAGCTGCTGTTCAAATGCTTGTTGCCCAGGTAAACCATTATTTCAATATGACTTCAATTTATAGTATAAATGAACTATTCTTATACTATTAGATCACCTAAATGTATACTATAACTGTTAATATTCATAATATACAGTAGACTTTTTTATATTAAAAATGAATTTTGATCTTAGCTCACTTTCCAGAATTGGCTCCTGTAAAGGACAAGGAAAAATTATTTTAAAAAAAAATAATTAATCAGTTTATTCTTGAAACTATTACATCATTTAAAAGCTTAAAGTTATTACGTATGAAATAAGGTATTTTATTTATTTATGTTTATGTGGACAACATGCCCCCGACGTATGACTTGTTTTTTCTAAAATTGTCATTGCATTATAATATGATCTCATATAAAAGTTTAAACTGTTAAATATGAGATATTTTATTTTATTTTATTTATTTATCTTGTGTTCATAGCACAAACAATTCATGTTTGGCTCTTTTTTTTTCTTGAATCAATCGTGTAAAAATAATCTTGTTGAGTATTGGTGGATCCAAGAGAGACTCTCGAACCTGTGACCTTTGCCTATTTTGGCATATTATACTACATGTTGCCACATCATAGTGTAAAAATTATTTATACTGTCGGTGCGTTTTAAGTAAATCTTGTTGTTTTGCTTGTTGATTCTTTGGGTTTTTTGTTGCAGTGTGTTACAGGAGGAATTCTTGCAGTGTATTTGAAAGCCACAAATGTAATACCAAAGAGCTATGCATATTTTGTGGTTGTGTTGATATGTGTTTTTGTGAGTGGATTTGCTTGGTCATGGGGTCCATTAGGATGGTTAATTCCAAGTGAGATTTTCCCATTGGAGACAAGAACTGCTGGATTTTTCTTTGCAGTGAGTATGAACATGATTTGCACTTTTATTATAGCTCAAGCTTTTCTCACAATGTTGTGTCACATGAGATCTGGGATCTTCTTCTTCTTTGCTGTTTGGATTGTCATTATGGGATGTTTTGCATATTTCTTCCTCCCTGAGACTAAAGGCATCCATATTGATGAAATGAATGAAAGAGCTTGGAAGAAACACTGGTTCTGGAAGAGGTACTTCGATGATGATTCTGCTCCTGGAGATCATCGAGATGACAAAATCCCAGTAAACTAAGAGAATTAGTCGGGCCAGTGAGTACCAGACATTGAACAGTTAAACAAAGAAAAAAAGTGAACCATTTCTTTCATTGAGATTTTCAAATTTCTAGTCTCCTATTTTGTTCTTTTAGTACGAGAAACTGCAGTTATTTATTTAGTTTTTTACTCCTCTCTATATGCATTAGCGTTATACTATAAGGATTTAATAAAATAAGAATTTAAGTTATATGCATGAGCAATGTAAGAATTTTTACACTACCTGTAATTTCTCTTGTGATGTTATTACTCTTCTTTTTTAATCATAAAATGTTTGCTATGACTTGTACCTTTATGTTAAGATAACTTGATTGTGTGAAAAATATATTCATTGTGTGGGAAAATGCTATACTTACAACCTTAGATATTTTTCCAAAGCTCCTATATTCCCATTTGATTTTACACCTCTCTTGTTCGTTACATATAAAACATGTCTTAACTGCAAACGCTAAAGTGGAGCTTGTAGTACCTGCAAGCATGTCAAACGCTTAAGCCGAATGTGTAGTCGTTTCTCACTTGTTTAAAAGAGCTGTAGATGAGATTCTACACTATATACGACATACACTTACAAAAAAGTATTGACAATACGAGTAACAAGTGTAAACTAAGAAATATGACTACATGGATGCAATTATTAGAAGTCTTATTCCCACCGTGAATCAGGCATATGCCTTGATTGTAGGTGATGAGGGTCAAAAATCTGTTGCTGCAACTACATGAATCTTGGGATCTAATCCGACAAGTCAAATGGGAAATTATGAAATTGTTATGCACTCTAAAGCTGGAGGTAATAAGAATCAGAACCAAAGAATCAGAAGAAATTGTAATATACAATGTGAATTCTGCAAAATGAAGGGCATACAAAGAAAACTGTTACAAAGTTGTCGGATACCTGGCAGTTTCCAAGAACAAAAGGAGAGGAAACGTTGATACAAATGCAACCTACGATGTCAATCTACTAACAGAAAATGACACTTCTGCTCACAGCTCATCTGCTCAAGATCATCAACAAATGCTTGTCTTCAACTATGGACAATAGACTACACGTGGAAGTTGTTCTCAAAGTGCAAATGCAAACATAGAGAACTCCGCAAGTCAACTTGGGAAACTATGCTCTCACAAAGGGACAATATGAACAGATCCCTCCAAGTGCTAAATAAAAACACTGTGCTAAATACTACCTCAATGGCAAATGTAATAGTTATTGATACAGCCTTATTAGTTTCGGACGGTCTTAGATAGTGGATCATAGATACAGGAGCTACAAATCACATGGTTTCTGATATCAGCTTATTGGATAAAGAAACAATAGTTGAAATAAGAAATCCAAAGAAAGTCTTGTTACCAAATGGTGAAATTACAATAATCACTCATGCATGATCTAGTTCTATGTGTTCCGCTCAATTCAAATGCAACATACTGTCAGTTTCTAAGCTAATCAAAGAATTGCAATGCTCAACTATATATTTTCTTAGATACCTACCCGATTTGCTTCACCTTCAGCCTCAGATTCACTCTTAGCCATCATTCCTATCACTTCTTCTTCTGTCTTTCTTTCTTCAATTGCCATCGAGGAAACCTCAGTTTTTTTATTTTCATAATCAGCCTCCAGAGTCCTCCATATATCATGAGCAGAGATGTAAGAGGACACCTTATAAAGAACACTCCTTAGCAGACTCCTATAGAGCAGATCCTTTGCTTTAGCATTTTCCTGGATTATCTGACGATCCTCAACATCATATTCCTCCTTTATTTTGATTCTCTTGTTTCCATCACATTAGTAGGTGTAATTGGCCCATGATTCACAATTATCCAAAGGTCAAAATCAGTATCCTTAAGGAATACTTCTATACGTATCTCCCATTCATCGTAGTAGCGTCTATCAAAAGGAGGGGGTCTTCCAATGTGCATTCCTGGCTATACAGGGGCCTCAGCTTCAACACCATCATGTGAATCAATTATAGCACAAAGACTAATAGCCTCGTTTTCCTTCTCCTCCTATTTGTCACTTCCATTGTCTTCATATGCTGCTAGAAAGAGTTATTTCATACCCTTAGTGAATCCATTGCCTTTGCATTTGTTTAGACCTTGCTCTTTCATCTTATCTCTTTTTCTTTTTCGGCTCTTTCTTTGTTCCATTTAATTTCCCATATTGGACAGTCTTTGACCATGAGGTTCAGTTTGTTACACTTGTAACATCCATCATAAGAAGACTTGTCAATCTACTTAGGTTTGCCATTGTTTTCTCTTTTAGGTGCATTATTGAAATTCTTCATGAACTTTTTGAACTTAGAAAACATTGTTAGGTCTAGTTCATCATTGTCAGACTCATCTTCTTTAAACGCCTTAGAACCAGTGCCGTATCTCTCTTTAGTTCCTTCCTGCGCAATTCTAGCTTTCTCATCTCATGAGTCTTTAAGTTTCCAATCAACTCGTCTAGTGAAATCTTTCCAAACTCCTTTGCTTCCTGAATGGTTGTGACTTATGATTCCCATGATGTAGGGAGAATCCATAGATACTTGCTAACCAGTTCCTCAAAAGTAAATACCTTTCCCAATGACTTTAGTTTTTTTGTTATGATAGTGAACCTGGTCATCGTTTCTTGAATAGGTTCATACTCCTTCATACAGAAGAGCTCATAGTTTCTCATGAGCAACTTAATACTTGATCTCTTCCGTTGATTGGTTTTATTATGAGAAGTTTGAATTGCATCCTAGATTTCCTTGGCATTGGAGCACACAGATATCATGTTATACTCATCAAGACCAAGTTCATATATTAGAAGTTTCTTGACATTTGCATTCTTTTCTATCATGTTAAAGTCTGCTGCCACAAATTCAGAGGTGTCTTTGGGAATAGTTTCATTTTACCCATATTGTTTGGTAGGAGTTAGTGTTTCTCGATTCACTATTGTCCATAGTTCATTATCTTCAGCTATTAGGAAATCTTCCATTTTTTCCTTCCACCAACTGTAGTATTTTTCCATTAAACAGAGGTGATCTGGAAGTTGACTATCCTTTGTTGATTCCAGGTGGAGCATTCATTTTCTTCCAAGATCTCTCTAGGTATTAACCATGTTTGTGAGAACCTGCTCTGATACAAATCTTTAATTTGAGTGCCTTCCTATATTACTAAAGAACTTGATTCTTTGTTTTACTCCTTATGCATAAATGAAATAAACAGTAAACCAAGAACAACAATTTTTACGTGAAAATTTGCCAGGCTCAAAGGTGAAAAAATTACAACCTACTACTTAGGATTTTAACTTTAACTTCACTAGAACAAATGAGCCAAATGTACTGAATACAAGACTTGTAAGTTAATACTAACACACTCCTCCCACTTCTACTTCTTGTATGAAATACAAGTTACTCTAACTTGCATACTCAAATAATACTCCGACTAACATGTTTTGAATAATATTTTTATTACAACTAAATCTCCTAATACATATGTACTAACATACTCAGGAAGAACAATAACTTTCAGAACATACTAATGATCGAATTGAGTGTTGAATTGGAAATGCAATGTTATGTTCTTCAGTTAATGTGAAAAAAGGATGTTCTTCACAGTCCATTGGAAAAGTATTTAACTTCTAAATCCGGTATCTTTGGGAGGCCTACACGCAATCAAACTCTCGTTTGGTAGCAATCTTGAAGTTCTAAGGACTCCACGAATCTTGTGACTCATGTCTATCAAATATGCAGGCAGATATTCATGTTCAACCGTCCTAATCGCATCAAGAGTCCTTTCCAGATCCAAGATATTTAGGAGTCCTACACATAGTAAAACTCTCATTTGCCATAAATCTTGAAGTTCTAAGGACTCAACGAATCTTGTGACTCATGTCTATCAGATATGCAGGAAGATATTCTTGGCCAACAGCCCTAGTCGCATCAAGACTCCTTTACAACAATATCAGACTAAAGTAACTTTGTGTAACTTCCTTGTAAGAACCTTCTTCATCAGCTAACTTGAGAACCTGGTTCTTTGCACATGTTTACTGGACACAATTGTTAATCATTAAAACCCAATTATCAACAGCAAGTGTACAACTTGACTGGTTATTTTGAGTATTTTTATTCCATTCAGCTACCTAAAGTCTTGAGTAGCTTCATATATTGTCTTATTACTTGTGTGGATTGTCGGTTTTAGTTTTCGGGTGATTCGAGATCGATTTGGAAGAATGATTCTCAATTAGGAAGCTTTTCTCCGGATGGTAATTTTGGGCTTGGGCGTATGCTCGGATTTGTATTTGGATGTTTCTAGAAGGTTTTGGAGCTAATTGGCGAAAGTTGGCAATTTGAAGATTTAGAAAGTTTATTGGTTTGACTGGGAGTTGAATTTGATTATATGGGGTTCCAATTGTTGTTACAGGAGTTTGAATATGTTTTCTAGATCATTTTGAAATTATGTACAAAAATTGAGGTCATTCCAATTTGATTTGATGTGGTTCGACACAAGTTTTTGAAGTTGAAAGTTCAAAAGTTTATCAAGTTCTATTTGAGGCGTGGTTCATCGTTTCGATGTTATTTTGTGAAATTTGAGGCATCGAGTAGGTCTGTGTTATATTTTGGGACTTGTTGGTATGTTCAGATGGGGTCCCGAGAGGTTCGGATAAGTTTCAGATTAATTTGATCATGTTGGACAGATCTAGTGCTAGTTCTTCGCACCTGCATAGATTTGGCCACATGTGCAGACATGCTTATGCGATGGAGTGATCGCTTCTACGAATAGGTGGATCCAGGGGAGTTTCTCTTTTGCAGAAGTTTTAGCACAGATGCGGGATTGTGTCTACGGGGTTTGAGTCACTTCTACGGGCATGAGCTAAGTGGTTGTTGTTGCAGATGCATGATTTTGCGCGCAAAAGTGAGGGTGCAGGTTCAAGTGTGGGTCCGCAAATGCAAAACTTCTGCACATAAGTTATAGTTTTCGATGTTTTTTTCTTTTACTCAAATTTTGAGTTGGGGAGCTTGGATTTGGGCAATATTGGAGGCGATTTTCACCACATGAATTGGGGTAAGTGTCTTCTACTCGATTTTGATTATATTTCGCGATTCCATCTTCAATTTGGCATTTGATTGATGATTTCAAAAGAGAAATTGGGGGTTTTTTTTTTCTAAACTCTTCTAAATGGAATATTTGAGATTTGAACAACAAATCGGAGTCGGATTTGAGTGAAATTAGTATGGTTGGACTCGTATTCGAATGGATCATTAGAATTTATGAGTTTTGTGTGTTCCGAGCTGTAGTCCCGGGTTTGACATTTTGGTTAAATTTGAGTAATTGATTAAAGATTCGATCTTTATTATTTGGGTTTGTTCCCTTTGATATTATTTGATATTTTTGAGTTTCTTTTGGCTAGTTTCGAGCCGTTTTTGGAGGATGTTTCGCACGGGATGTCATATTTAGAGTATTGTTTGGTTTGCTCGGAGTTGGATTTGGCTTGTTCGAGGTAAGTAACATATCTAAACTTGGATTTGAGGGTGAATATCCTTGAGAACTATGATAATTGAGATGGGTTGGAGACACACATACTAGGTGATGGGTGCGGGTGCATGCACCGAGGTATTCATCATACAGTTAGTTCTTAGGCTATTATATGCCTTGTTTTG
Source organism: Nicotiana knightiana (assembly GCA_005239525.1). NCBI lineage: Eukaryota > Viridiplantae > Streptophyta > Magnoliopsida > Solanales > Solanaceae > Nicotiana > Nicotiana knightiana. Next base: position 11,130 of record ML427974.1, read on the forward strand.
CTATCATGCTTCATTGATTCATGTTTTTTTTCTATTTATATGTCTACGTGGGATATTATTCATGCTAGAAATCATGCCTAGGCTACCTGTTCAATTGTTAGAGACATAATAGGGCTATTTTTCCATGTTGAGCCATTTGCCTTAGGCGTAGTCACACTATACAATCCTGATAGTTACATTCGCATGTTATATCTCAGTCTTTGTGCACTTTTGATATAATGTCTCATATGTTATTGGTTTCCTTGTACGTGACACAAGTTTGAGCTATATTTGAGACATATTGTACTATTCTGTGTTATATAGTTAGATTGTGTTTTTGTGAGATGTCTGCATATTGAGACTTGAGCAGATTATTGATTGATTGGGACATAGTGCCGTATTGATATGGTTGTTTGTATCGGGTTTCACGTCGCAATGATTTTTTTGATATTGAGGTGACGCATATTCCCCACATTGAGCTAAGTTGTACTGATTTTAGGCTATGCATGCAACATACCCCACTATTAGGCTAAGAGATTATGATTAGCGCTTGAGTATGATACGCCCCTCCGAAGTCAGATATACCAGCAGTTGGCGCAGACACAGTATTATATGCACGTGCTCGATGATGGACAATTTTGTCAGGCACCCGTACAATGCTAAGTGTGATTATGTTGATGGATCCATGATGATACTGTTTTGGCATTTGAGCCAGGCACCTAGAGTGTGCTAAGATTGTGTACACTTATGAATTCACTTGAAACTGAGTTCATGACATGCATATTTGACATGTTGACATGGAGATACCTTCCTAATGCTAGACAGTTTTATGACATCTGATTACTTGGCATGTATATTTGGCAAGTAGGCATAAAGATGTACTTTCCTCATGCCAGACAGTGACATGACATCTGATTATTGGACATGTATATTGACAAGTAGAGATAGAGATGCATTTTCCTCATGCTCGCTAGTAAACTAAAAGTCTTATATGAGGTTGTAAGTTGGGAAAAATACAGTTCTATTGCTAAACTCATGTTTAATTGATTTAGTAGTAAGATTTACAATGGGACTGTTATACTTGATAAGCATACCTACATTTCCATATTTGTGAATGAGCTGGGAATTACATCTCCTGAGTTATATATCATTACTGTCTTCATTATACTATTACGAACTGTTATTGTCTATTGATGTTGGACCCTGACTGTCTTCCGAGATCGTCATAACTTTCATCCTAAGGTTAGGTTTGTTACTTATTGAGTACATAGGGTCGGTTGTACTCATACTACACTTCTGCACCTTGCGTGCAGATCTTGGAGCTGATGTTGTTATGTAAGGCAGGAGCTGGCATTGAATATGTACCTGTGTTCCAGTTATAACATCCATTCTTCCTTGGTAGCTTTAGATTTGTCAATCTACTTATGTATATTTCGACCAACTGATATATTTTTTCGTACCAGCTTTCTAAACTCTAAGTCTTAGAAACTCATGATTTGTACTACCACTCATTGGGTAATTGTATAAAATTTCAGTTAATTTATCATTGATTTTCTTATTAATCTTAATAGGATTGTGTTGACGATTAGAAACCGTTGGCTTACCTAGAGAGTTGGGTTAGGTTCCATTACGCTTAGTTGGATTTTGGGACATGACAAGTTGGTATCAGAGCTCTAGGTTCATGGGCTCTATAAAACATGAGCAAGTGTCTTGTAGAATCTTGTGGTCGATATGATAATGTCCACACCTATCTTCGAGATGCTACAGGTCATCTAGGATAAACTTCCCATCTTTCTTTCCTTATCTTGCAACATTGATTTAGCTTGAAGTGTTTGAATTCCATCCACCCACTCGTATGTTATATGAGCGTTCGGTATCAGCTGTACATCAACTACTTGTGATTCCCTTTTTATGGATATGGTGCGAGATGTGTTTTGGTGATGGGCTAGTCTAGAGGAATTGAGGCCATGTCTAGATCGCATCTTGGTCTGGGTAGTTTCAGTTATGTAAACATGTGTTTTTGGACTTATATGTCTGGTAGTATCCCTAAAGTGGAAGTTATGTCTCAGTGAGTAATTGAGTGGCTATATGATGTGGATGTGGGATGTGTTAAGATGGCTTAGATGTGATGAGAAAAGTTTGCTTAGGATATGAAAAAGACTATTGGGTGCTTGATTTCTATCTTGATGTGTTGTACAGTCATGAGTTACGAGTGTGTTAGGGATCTTTTAGTTGTTCGTTTGTGGAATGAAGTGTGTTCAGACTCGGGAAGATTTAGTGATTACAAAGTGGTTGTAGCTATGAAATAGCATACAGAGATGCCAGGATAGGCTAAAAAGGTGGCTTATCTCCTGCATGATATTCTGAGGTTGTGTGAATCTTATGATGATTATGGGGAGAGTTTATTTCTACCAGTGAGTTACATGAGCTTCAATTTGAGTTTGGATCGCTTAAGGAAGTTGATTCGACTGTCACGAGGATGAATGCGAGCTTAACAGGTGATTTGAGGCATATTATGATTTGTGTCACATGATCTTATGAAGGATTTAGTTGAATTACAGTGCGGGATTATGGCAGTAATGGAGTAAGGGTATTATGGGTTACCGGATGTTTTGTTCTGTGGCTTCAATCCAAGTGGGGGATTCTGCTATTGACAATTTGATTGCATGGTTATATGTTATATTAGTTTTGGTCGGGCATACTTATGGATTTGTTAAGACTTGAAGAGGTGGATTTCAAGAATGAGTCAAGTAATGACATTTTTGGACGCATGATGTGGATTACTCCTTTAGGTATTTGGGTGCTAATGGAGCACATGCCGTTCGACATGTTTTGGTAGTGCATTGAGATTATAGTAAGGTGCATGACTCCCGAGAAAGTTCTAAGATTTTCATTGGATAGTGTCAAGACTCGCGGTATTTCTATATCATTATGGATTCTACATTTTAGTATCAGAAAGGGAAAGATTCATATAAGGTCTCTTTAGAGTGGATATCTCGGATGCGGTATTTTTTGGTACTTGAGAGGGAATACAATGGTTTATTTGCTTTAGGGTGATGTAGTTTCATGCTAGGATCTCTTCTGGTAAGGTTTGGGTTAAGGATCGTAGTGTACTGGCAATGAGATGAGTTAACTTGAAGGCAAGTCGAGAGGAACTCGAAGAAATAGGTCAGCTGGGTAGTGGTTCAGATTGGCATTGTAAGGGAAATGATTGATTCATTTTGTTCTCTTGGTGTGGTGTGGTTTTACCGGTTTTGTGGAAATACTCTTAGGTTGATCAACCTGAATGACTTGGTTGAGTTAGATGGATTCTATTATGATGGTTTGGTCTTGTGCTAATGGGTTTTGAAGAATTCTCAATAATTTCTACCACGACTTGAGATGGATATTTTTCTACCGGCACTAGGAGTACATTGCGTGTTGTGATTGTCTCTTGGATGAGATCAAGTGAAAGTTTTCTGGCTGGTGGGATATGTATACTTCTTGTGATTAAGAGTTGATAATGGGATTCTCGTGTTTTCATATGATGGCATGATAGATGCGATGCGACGTGAAGGATTGATATTTAAAAGTACAAGGTTGCAGTTTAGTTTCAAAGGGAAAGTCATGAATTTTACACAGCACATATGGATTAAGATATTTGAAAGAATGTTGGCTCTATTTGGTAGCACCTGAGAAGAGTGTGTATTTTTGAAAGGCGCATTGTGTTTTGACTTGTGGATGCATGACTAGTATTATGGTAATCGCCTGGTTGATTGACTACTGATGTTCATATTTTTCTATATGTCACGGAAGAATTATGGAACTATTTCTCGTGGGATGATGGTATATGAGATATGTATGATCCACTTGAGTGGTTGAGTTGGGATCGAATATGGTGATTCTGGTATCCTAGGGATTTGGAGACCGGGAGTTCTCAGAGGCTGATTGTTCCTATGTTGCAGACTATGAAGGTATGACCAAAGATACACAACTAATAATAGGTGTGTTGGTTAGGTTAATATGGACTTTTGAAGGGTTAATTATCTATTTGTGGATGACTGAGGTTGATTTAGGGGCCTATTTTTAAGCCTAATGAGGATACGTATCCTAAATCGGGTCAGATTTGTTGACTCAGTACTGTTATTGTTGAGGGGTGTGTCATTCTGTTAGAGTCGAGCTGGTTCGTGTTCTGATATGTTCCAGGTGTTTCTTTTCTATGCTACGATTGGTTGTGATATGTTGGTTATTTGCACAAATGATATTTTTCTGTTTGGACCTTGTTGCAAAATTCGAGCGAGATAGTTCATAGGGTACTGAATGGTTAATATCGCCTTGGTTATGGTACTTCGTGTTTGTGATATTTTCTGCTATCCGTTTCTCCATGGTTATGGTCATGCACTTTGTGTGTTTGTAGTTGATTTGCATATAGTTTTTGATTTTGATCATTATGGCTTGAGTAATTTCGTGTGGATCAATGTTTGGATTGGGTCCCGCACTATAGTGGAGTTTTCCTTTCTGTTGATTTCGTGTGTTTCGTCCCTCCCATGTGTGATGAGTTCATAGCATTACGCTTATGATAGTATATGTTGAGCTTGCGGGATGGTCCTCTCATTTGATTCTCTTTCCATTATTGGGAGCATAATGGAAAGAAAAATCTCCTTTTGCAACTTCTAAAGGCCACTGGTTGCGGCTAGTTCACAAGTTTCCCTCCTCTATTCGTCCTTCGAATATCCCAACTATGAAGAAGGACTACAATCTCCCTAATATTGAAATCCTCGCCCCACATATGGTAGAGCGAATTACCTACTCCAAGGAGGGGTTTATGTATGTCAATATGTATCCCTTTACCTTGGGTCCATTCTCTTTCGGGTTGAGTGAAGGGCTCGGCCCAATAATGTTGGAGTTTAGCCACCGATATCAGGTTTGCTAAGTACAAGTAGGCCCATCTTGATGACGGACGGTGGCCTGCCTTTGTCAATTATGCACTGAGACTGGGAAAACCCTAACTCTTGCACATATAATGAACATTTATTCTACCAAGATTTTCCGTGGGGGAGTAATAAATTTTAGCAAGCGTGGTCACCACGCTCTCCTCACCAGCATAGACGACGACAACGACCGCGGGCGGATAGATCGGTTTGTCGTTATTGCTACCAGGGACATCATCCGAACCATAACTCCACCCTTTCTTGAGTCGTGGAACCTTTTTCGTAAGTTTTCAGATTTCTACTTCCCTTCTCCGTGAAAAGGTCAGTTCCCACTTTTGTTGATTTTCTGTTTCCTTCGTTTCAGCCACCCGATGGGAACTGCCACGGGTTCAAGGCCTGGACTAGTTCAGAAAATTCTGGAAATTACAACCCCATATTTCCGACGGTGGAAGGAGATGACCCCCAAATATGGATGGAAGGCCAAGCACCATGGTAAGCCAAGTTTTTCTTTTCGTTTATACCTGTTCGGACACAAGAAATCTCATGGAAAAGTTTCTAACTCCATTTTTGCTTAATACAGGGCTTTCGAGGGGCTCTGTAATCTGCTCCGAAGTCGACGCCTTAGATGACCCCGAAGAGGCCAGGAGGGTGCTGCAAAATGCCGTCGCTCGAAGTAGAGCTCATGGATCTGCCTGAGTCTCCGGTGAGGGTGCCTCCCCTCGGAGTCCCTAATCTAATAACAAGAAATCAAAAATAAGACGCTCCTCCTCAGTTGGGTCTCATGGGAAGAGAGCGAGGAAAACACCATTCGAGCCGACCACAATGGTCTTCATTGATGAAAGAGAAGCCGGTGATGAAGAGGCTTCCCTTCAAAGGAGATCTTCATCAGCTCAACCGGATACTCAACCGGGGAAGCTTCAAAACCCATCATTAGAGGAAACTCAGGCTCATTGGGTTGAGATGGACCTGGTCGAGAATGTCGATTCTCGCTTCCCGGCTCCAATTGTTGTCTCTGGTCCACGTAGTTCAGACCCTGAGCGTCTTCAGTACCCAACCACTGATCCAATCACAACCAACACTCCTTCTACTACAACTGCTTCTTCTTCTTCTTCTTCTTCTTCTTCTTCTTCTTCTTCTTCTTCTTCTTCTTCTTCTTCTTCTTCTTCTTCTTCTTCTATACCAATAACTTGTCGCTCATCGACGCCAGCTGCTCCTTTTCCATCGGCACCAACTGCATCACCTCCACCGGAATTAACTAATAGAGAAAGGGATGCTTATCCTCCTCGGTCTCCTATCCACGGGAACTTGGAGATCACCTATGCTATACCTTCTAAAGATCCCCAAGTAAGGTGAAATGCCTCTATTTTAATCTCGAAAGAGTGTCACGTCCTCTCCAGGCCGGTGGAACTTGCCAACTATATGAAGCCGCTGGCCTCACTAAAGGATTTGAATATGGGCTCCCTATCTGGGGAGTGCTTGATAAATAACAGTATGCATTGTTCGGCAGGTATTATCATAGTTTCCTCCTACCTTTTTTCTACTTACTTGTTAGATTGGTAATCCTAACTTCAACCTTCTCTATATAGGCCAATCTTCTTGCTTCTGAAGGCCTACAAAGGTTGAGCCTTGATAAACATTGAATTGCTTCCGAGCGGGGTGACCTTTTAGTTGAAAGAAACCAGCTTGTCGTGCTCCTCCTGGTTCTGGAGGTAAAAGTTGTTGAGATGGACAAGCTTGAGGCTCGGTTACCGTATAGCGAGCAAAATAGAATGATGAAAAGCTTCAAGAAGCTAAGGCTAAGTGGCCCGAACTTCGTGATGCTGACATCGCTGCTGCCGAGCACGAGTCAGCCTTAGAGGAGAAAATTAATAACTTGAAGGCCAACTTATGCTCCAAAACCGAGGAGGCCAACGCTGCCGAGGAGAAGAGGTCCCGAATGGAAGAGAGGCTTAAGAGGGCCATGGAGAAAAACCGGCTTCACTCAACTATAAATGTTGAGCTTGACCCCCACCTTAGCAGCAAGAAGTCTAAAAGAGAAGAGCTCCAGGACGAAATCAATAAACTCTGGGCTAAACTCCAAGATCAAGAGGACTCACTTGTATTCGAGAAGACCTATGCTATATATCATATGAAAAGGCTTGGAGGAGGTGAAACGGGCATCGCCAAAATAGATGATTGCATTGACCAGACCCAGGAACTGGAGTTATCCACTCGTGAAAACCTTCTCACTAGGCCCACAGCGAATGACTCCTCGAATACTAGTTCCGACTATTCGGGAACCGAAGGGGAGACTAAAGAAGATAAAGGTCTCGAACCGACAGTGGTTCCGCCTTCTCCTCCTCTTTCGGCTTCTAGCCGAATGATGTATAATTTTTTTTCTTATTTTTATTTTATCTTCTGTAATTATGCCTATACTTTTATTGGGTTTGTCACTTTAAGTATTTTTATGTCTAGTTGATTAAAACCTCAAGTATTTTTTTTCATATGATAGCTTTTGATTTTCAGCATAAACTCTTCCGGAATCTATCCTTTACTATGAGGGTTTCATAAAAGAGGGCCCTTATGTTTACGGTGCTCTTGAAGATGATGTCTCATGTTCATTCAGGCACAAGTATTTGAAGTTTTTATTAACTTTTAAATGATAAAGTTAACTCATCATTTGGACAAGAAAAAAAAATAAAAATAAAAGGACTGTGTTTTATTCCCTCTATTTCTAAAAGTACATAGGCATTCATTTGCTCAAATAAATAAAGTTGTCAATTCATGTGGCTAACTTGTACAACTTATTTCTATGGGGCTCATTATGCAGTCCCTAGTCCGGATTAAACACTGATCCATTTCTCCCCATCCTAGTTTTCGTGGAATTTCTGGTGCTGTATCAGACATTATTTCCCCCTCCCCCCAGTGTTCGAATGTGAAGCATGCGAAATCGAACGGTGAAAGTCTTGTACCCATATCGTTGCTGAACCGGTGGAAACAACTTGTGAACAGTTAAATAATCCTTTTTTTTGATAATGGAAGGCAAGGCTTGCCATCAAGCCAAAGATTATTTAACCAACCACATAGTCGTTTACCATCAATGTGAAAATTATAGTGCCTTGATATTCAAAGGTCTTTCCTTTGCTGATGACGCTTCATTCATAGTATGATTTTCGTTGTTGGCTCGTTAAAAACTTTGATGACCTCCGATCCTAGTCCCCGAGCTAGTTTCGGTCCTGCAACTAAAGGCTCATACTCAGCTTCATTGTTAACAGAACAATTTTATGGCATGCCTCAAAAATTTCCCCGAGGAAATGATTCGAACTACCCCGAGACCGGACCCTTTTATATTGGAAGCTCCATCCGTAAAAAAAGTCCAAACTTCTGATGCCGTTTCTGACACCAGCACTGCTTCCTTAGCAGCCAAGGGCATTAACCCGAGACTAAAATCGGCCACAAAATTAGCCAAAACATGAGGCCTGGTTGCAGTCATGGGTTTGTACTCAATGTCGAATTCGCTAATTTTGACTACCCATTTAGCCAAATGGCCCGACAATTCAGGCCTGTGAAGGAAATTCCTTAAGGGAAAAATTGTTGCAACGACTATCAGGTGGCACTGAAAATAAGACCTAAGCTTTTGAGAGGAAACTACAAGAGCCAAGGATATATTTTTGAGGTGTGGATAACGAGTCTCCACTACCGACAATATTTACTAACATATGAAATAGAAAATTGCGTACCTTCCTCTTCTCGCACAAAAACGACACTTATCGCTTCTTTCGAGACGGCTGGTGTAACAACTAAATTTCGCTCCTGAAAAATAATAATCAAGACAAGAAATATAGCGACAAATATTATATTCGATTTCAAGTGATGGGGTTACAATCTCTAAAATATCTCAAATCTAAAGAGATGAAGTCCTCTGATTATTCTCCTCATGAATGATGGTTCAAGAGCTACAGAGCTTGATCTTGAACTTGACAGATATCAAGTTTGTAGTACGTTATGAACAATTTGATGGTCGTCACAAACCAGGATTTGGTGTTGGGTTATCACGAACGGAAGATTTGAAGCTGTCCGCACCAAATACGATAATTATAGATATGGATGGAGGCCTTGATGCTATTCTTTAGAGCTTCTTTAGTCTTTTGTTCTGCTTACTCCTCTCTAGCCTTCTCATTTGACCCCTTTATATAGCTATGGGATGGAGTAGGCTCCAAGAAAACCCTAGTAGGTCATTTGGCTTGAGGCTTATGGGACGACCCATTTAATATAAGACCAATTGACGGGATAGCCCAATAATATATTAGACTTTTATTTAAATCAATTTATTTTACATTTAAATAATCGACCCGATTATACTAGCCAATGATATCTCAATTGCAGGAATTCAGTGAAGAGTTTGAGGATTGAGCAGCTAAGTCAGGAGCTTATGGAGAAGATCGGGATTATCAGTAATGGGAATCAAAGAAGAAGAAAAAGAAGAAAGGAAGAAGAAGGAAGCAGAGTAGAATAGGAACTTGTATATCTTTTCATATATGTAACTTGTTGATTACAAATGTATTTATATCAATTACATTGTATGAAGTGATCGAGCTACTAATAGATTTCTAACAGATTCTTCCAAGTAACAACTCCAACTAACTCTTGTAACAAACTCTAACTAACTCTAACTACTTTTTGAACTCCCACTAACTACCTTAACTAACTTTTGAATTTCCCAACTAACTGCTCTTCTTATAATCGTGTATCATCACTCCCCTCCAATAGAAGATCCTTGACCACAAGGATCGAAGAATGGAAATCTAGTCCGTAGAATAATAGCAATTTCCCACGTAGCAGAATCAACATGCAATTCTTGCCATTTGACTAGAACCTATGCAACATCCTTATTACCTCTTTTGATCATCCTTCTTTGCAAAATTAACTCAGGATCAGGGCAGTAAGGGCTTGCCAAATCAATAACTGGTGGATAAGAGATTTGTGAGGGCACTTCATGGCACTTTTTCAGCAAGGACACATGAACTGCAGGATGAATCTTCACCCTAGCAGGTAGCAATAGAGTATAGGCCACTGGACCAACTCTTTTAATAATCTAAAATGGACCATAAAATTTTGCAGTTAATTAGTGTGAGGAATGATTTGAAATAGTTAATTGTTTGTATGGTTTAATCTTCAAATAAATCCAATCTCCTACTTCAAATTGTCTATTACTTCTATGAGAATATGCTTGTTGTTTCATCCTAAGTTGTGCCCTTCTCAGATGATGTTTAAGCACCTGTAGCTTGAGTTCTCTATTGATCAATGTGTTGTCTACTTCATCAGAGGCTGATTCTCCTGGTATATAGGGTAAATGCAAGGGGGGGTCTACCATATAAGACTTCATAAGAGGTAGTTTGAATGGCAAAATGGAAGCAAGTGTTATACCAAGATTCAATTATTGGTAAATAGGAAAACCAGTTGTTAGCATCCTCACTACAGTAGCATCTCAAGTAAGTTTCAAGACTCCTATTCAGGACCTCATTCTGCCCATCAGATTGAGGGTGATTGGCTGATGAGGTGTGCAGCTGTACTCCTTGAAGTGTGAATAGATCCTGCCAGAATGAACTCAAGAAGACAACATCTCTATCACTTGTAATAGCATCAGGCATCCCATGTAGCTTAACTATTGCATCAAGAAAAACCTTAGCAACTGACTGAGTAGTGTAAGGATGTTTAAGTGGAATGAAATGGCCATATTTGCTTAGCATGTCTACCACGACTAAGATTACTTCACATCCATTTGACTTGGGCAAGCCATCAATTAAATCCATGCTGATTTGGGACCAAACTACATCTGGTATAGGGAGTAGTTGCAATAGGCATGAATACGCGGCCAAGTCTTATTTGTCCCTTTGGAATACATCACATTTCTAGAAAAATTACTTTATGTCCTTCCTCATATTCTTCCAGTAAAACAATGTCACCAACCTCCTTAATGAAGCTTCAACCCCTGAGTGACCATCTTGAGGACTAGTATGCCATGCTGTCATAATTTCCCTTCTTAGTTATGGAACTTTGCCAATCACCAGTTTGCCCTTCCTCCATAATTGGCATCGAGTCTAGGTGAACTGTTTGTGAGCATCAGAATTATGTTGAAGTTCTGCAATAAGTTGTTGAAGCTCAGAATCTGAATTCCACCTGGATACTATATTTTGGAACATATCAGTGTCATTAGGTGATAACATTAGTGCTAATAGTTCAGCACCAGTGACCCTTGAAAGAGCATCAACTACTTTATTTTCCACCCCTTTGGGTATCATGATAGCACCTAGTCTTGGGGACTAGGTAAGCCTAACATTTCCACTGAACAACAACAATAATGTAATTTTTTTTTTTAAATTTCGAAATAAAATTCTTGATAGAGTTTACAACTTCCCAAAACCCAGTAAATACAAGTCATAAGCTCTACGAAATCTTTCTATCAAATCTAAGTACAACTGTCTAGGAATAAGTAAGTACAGTTGAATAGAAATAAAACAGGAAGGTGACTCTGAATCCTGCGAACACAGCAACAGGTTACCTTGAGTCTCCTCAGCAACGATCTGCGCAGCTACCAACAACCATAACCTGAAGCTGCACACAAAAATGTGAAGAAGTGTAGTATGAGCACACCACAGCGGTGCCCAGTAAGTATCAAGACTAACCTCGGTGAAGTAGTGACGAGGACTAGTCAAGACACCACCGGTCTAATAAGTAAAAAGAAAACATAGATGTATAAACGACAAAAACAAAATATTTATCTAACGATTTCTCAAAGTAATTAACGATACGATCGAATAATACGAAAGGAAATTCAATAATCACGATCAAAGGACAGGATAATAGAAATACGCAAAGAGAATGGAAAGAATGCAATCCAAATGGCGGGAAATTCAACCCAATAAAAACACTAGCAACTCAACACTGCATCAATTTATTCACGTCAGGCCTTAGCCAATAACTCAATAAAACTGGTCAAACTTTCGAGTGAAAACCTTTAAATCGTGAGTTCATTTTGAAAACTTTAAAGATATAATCATTTCGGAATAGAGAAATTTCTTCTTTGAAACATACTTTCTCTGAATGTATATTTATATATTTTTATAAAGAGAAATCTTTATAACATAATCTCTTCAAATACGGGGTTCAAATACACTTTCCCAAATACTGCTATTTCAAGTATCATCAATATACGAGATGTTCAAAATATATTTTCTCAAGTACTGTTCTTTCAAATATCCTCAAAACACGTGATGTTCAAAATATATTTTCCCAAGTACTGCTCTTTCAAATATCATCATTCTGCAAGACAAATGTTTTTCAAATATACTTTCGAAAAGAAGTATTTTAGACATAACTTTTCCTGGAGATAATTGATACCTTTCGATTCAAATATCCTCAATCATAAACTACCGGAACTCAGTCCGCCACTCAGAATTTGTCATGCAATGCAGTATAGGGGGAAAGCTACCGGATCTCTGTCCGTAGTCCCAATTTAAATATACGATGCAGTACAGGGGGAAAGCTCCCGGATCTCTGTCCGTAGTCCCAATTTAAATATGCGATGCAGTACAGGGGGAAAGCTTTCGGCTCTCTGTTCATAGTCCCAATTTAAATATGCAATGCAGTACAGGGGGAAAGCTGCCGGATCTCTGTCCGTAGTCCCAATTTAAATATGCAATGCAGCTACTGAGGAAAACAACCAGAATGCAACAGGGACAACATATATTGCCACAACCGGCGCGAAAGCAAACAAGGCCGAATACAAAGTGCAATGAGCAAATCAATACAAAGATTTAAGTCACAAAAATGGTAACAACTCGCTCATAAGAAGTAGCCACTAAGAGGAATGCCAAACACAGAGAGAGAACAACATAACGAGGGGAAAATCTATTTACAAATAAGTTCGAGTACACACTCGTCACCTCGCGTACGCGGACTACAATCAACATAGAAGACTCAATCCTAAGGGGTAGTTCCACCACACAAGGTTAGGCAAGATACTTACCTCGACGGCGACTACCCGGTACTCTAAAATGGGCTTCTCAGGTGAAAAGACCTCCGGACGGCTCAAAATCACTCTAAAACAACTTCAAAATACACATAAAACTTGTAAGGGACTATTCCGGATAATAAAGTTTCAATCTTTACAAAACTATAAAAATCGACTCAAAAGTCGACCCCCAGACCCGCACCTCGGAACCCGAAAAATTTATAAATTCCGAACACCCATTCAATTATGAGTCCAACCATACTAATTTCATCAAATTCCGATGCCAAATCGATGTTCAAACCCAATTATTCTTTTTAGAAAAGTTTTGGATAAAAACCCCAATTCTCCAATCAAAACATGGATTAATTAGAAAAATGAACTTCTGTAATCATATTAAAATGAAAAAATAATACTTAAATACTGACCCCGATGAAAATACGAGAAGAACGCTGCAAAAATCACCTCAATCGCAGCTCTAGAACTCAAGATATCCTCAAAATATTAAAATGATGTGGTGTGGTTTTTCTATACTCAGGGATTTTCGCAGGTGCGGCCAAAATACCCGCATCTGCGCATTTCCAGCTGTCAATTCCGCACTTGCGGGCCATTTTGCGCACCTGCAGCTCCGCGGGTGCACCCAACTTCGCACATGCGAAACACCAGCACCAGCTCTCTTCTCCGACACTAAAATGAGCATAACTTCCTCATACGATACAGATCTAATGCTTCAATCAAAACAGAAATTGGAACTCACTTGCTTAATTTGATACCAATTATGCTTGAAGAAATGACGCCGAAACATCAAAAACGAGCGCAACACAACCCATACCTATCCGAAACTCACTCGAGCTCCTCGGGACCTCAATCAACAATTCCCACAAGTCATATATCACTACCCAAACTTAGTCGAACCTTCGAAAAACCCAAAACAACACCAAAACACCGAATCAACCTCGGATTCAAGCCTAAGAACTTCTAAACTTCCAAAATACGCCAACGATGCCGAAACTTGCCAAACCACGTCTGGATGACCTGAAATTTTGCACACACGTCACAAATGATATTACGAACCTATTACAACTTCCGAAATTCCATTCCGAGCCCGATATCAAAATTTCACCTATCGGCCGAAATCGCCGAAATTCTAACTTTCGCCAAATTACTTCAAATCACTCTACGGACCTCCAAAACCAATTTCGGACGCGCGCCTAAGTCCAAAATCATCACACGAAGCCGTTGACATTAACCAAAACTCATTCCGAGGTCATTCACATAAAAATCAAACCTCCAGTCAACCTTCATCACTTAAGCTTCCAAAACTAAAACTTTTCTCCCAATTCGACTCCGAATTACCCGGTAACTGAATCTAACCATGCACGCAGGTTGATATACACAACGTGAAGCTGTTTATGACTTTACACCACCGAACGGATCTTAAATTATCGAAACGACCGATTGGGTCGTCACATTTTCTCCCTCTTAAACAAACGTTCGTCCTCGAACGTGCCAAGATTCACCTTGAACTCTTCCACTCACTGATTTCACGCTTCCAACACACACCTGCAGGTGACCCCACGTCACCCCAAGCTACATAAGCCTGATGACACCATCACAATTGCAGTTTAGCCTTCCTATTACCACCGATAAGCCTCATACCTTTACTTTCTCATCTTCTACTCATTTACAAAGGACCCAATCCTAATTCCATATCCGACATTAGCCTCAAACAACTGCATCGACTCAGGACTACCCCCATAAGGTACGACCAGACCACATAGCACATCACACATAGGCTCAAATAACACTTTTGATCACAATAGCTGCCCCAAATCAACTCAACATTGACAATTAGCCCCACATCTGAACGGACTCTATTCGAAACCCAATAATACTGATAATGATGCAATAAACATGAAGATTTCATTATTAAACACCCGAATTACCAAGCTACAACTAACACCACCGGGCACACATCCCGCAAACTGGACTAAAGAAGCACATAACGAAATGGCTGAGTAGGAAAGATAGAAGCATATATAAAGGTACTATCAAAAAAGCCCATAGGCATAACTCTCTATCGATACCGACTTACCAAAAGCAATATAACAAGAGAGAAGCAAAGCATATGACAAATCACAAGGATGCCATCCTGATAAAAATCCTACCGCGGTGCTCAGCCCGGTCCAAACATATCAAATCACAAGGAATCACGAGGGTCTCGCCCTCAACTCTATGACACATGTAGAATATATATCATACAATAGAAATCTCCCGCTAATTCATCTCGGCTAACAAAATCATAGCGCTCACTTACTCACATCCCAATGGAGTATCAAATCACAGCTCGACAACAAAATACTCAGGAGAATCACATAAAGCTTACCGCGAAGGACGACTTGGACTCACTTCCAGTTTCACCACTAGCAAGGATGAATAAAACAATGATAAACACAGCTACTACTCATAGAATCTCCCAACAGGAGCAAGCACAAAAATAGAGTGCAATACATGAAACTCACTCATAAATGAGACAACAAATAATGGGTACTCGTCCTGATCAACAGGACTATAGTGAAATACAATGGTACCCCACTTTAGCACATCAAGCCATACCTGGGTGATGATATCTCACACGACGGCCTCTAGCCTACTATATGCAACACATCAGCGGGTCGGGTCTCCCCTCTTAGGCGCCTTCTATCCACCTGAACACCATGCTATAACTCTCCCATCTGAATCCTGGAACAATTTCTTACCCTGTGGCTAACATCTCCACACTGAAAGCAATCTCTCTGCCGATGTGGCTGTGGAAGACATACGATACGGATCCTCGGAGACCCATGAGTATCTGAAACGCTCCCATGCGAAGCTATAATGCAACTGAACTAGTTGATCCAAGATTCTCTACCGTGCCTGAGTCCCTCAATGAATCTACGGACTCGCCCTCTAACTGAAGCAACCAAGTGAGGTGTATATCTGGCCAACTCACTGAATTTGCCGGCGTACTCCAATGGTGACATAGCGCCCTGACGTATCTGCTCAAACTCCGTGCACTGTATATCCCGGCGGAACTGAGGTGCGACCTTCCTCAAAACATCTCCAAAAACTGAATCCATGCTAGTAAGGCTAACTCGGCCAGGCTACCCCAACTCATATGCTGCCACCACTGATCAATCCACTACTATGGACCTGAGATGTGACAAAAGCAATATCGTTCGTCTCCACAATGCCCGAAGTACGAAGAATATGGTGACACTCCTCTAGCAAACCCTGGGCATCACCTGCCACCAATCCACTAAAATATAGAAGGGTGGTACTTCCACTGCCTCTAAATCCCAAGGTGCTCTACCTCTGATGTTGCTGTCCCAACCACGGGCTGAACTTATACCACATGTCGTACTGCCATGACAACTGGAACTTGACCAATATGATCTCGCTGCTCTAGAGTGTAGACGGTGGGAATTTGAACTCCTCCCATGATCTGTGAAGCAACTGGTGCACTAGAATTAACCCGGCCTGAGCCGATATATCAATTGTACTCAAGCTGCGCTCCGGTCTTCTGAAGTTCGGGGTAGCAACAGGAATCCCCAGTACCTGCCCCCTAACTAAGACTACTGGCGACTCCTCAACGGCTGCTCTGGTAGGCATCTTAACTGCGGCACGTGCTCCTCGTTGGCCTCTGTCTTTGACCCTTGTGACATTTTCTTCGGGGTAACATCATTCGAAATTGCTGCTCGTGTCCTCACCATCGGTGAGAGAATGGAACGTTAATTTCAAACTTTAAGATCAATGAACTCGCAAGATAGGAATGAAGGAAGTGAAACTGTGTTGATAGTTCCGTAGCCTCTCGAAGATAAGTACAGACGTCTTCGTACCGATCCGCAAGACTCTACCAAACCCGCTTATGACTCGTAGCACCTATGAACCTAGAGCTCTGATACCAACTTGTCACGACCCAAATTTCCCTCCGTTGGGTATCGTGATGGCACCTAGTCTTAGGGACTAGGTAAGCCTAACATTTCCACTGAACAACAACAATAATGTAAATTTCTTTTTTAAAAAAAAAGTTTTGAAATAGAATTCTTGACAGAGTTTACAACTTTCCAAAACCCGGTAAATACAATTCATAAGCTCTACGAAATCTTTCTATTAAATCTAAGTACAACTGTCTAGGAATAAGTAAGTACAGTTGAATAGAAATAAAATAGGAAGGTGACTCTGAAACATGCGAACGTAGCAGCAGGTAACCTTGAGTCTCCTCAGCAACGATCTGCGCAGCTACCAACAAACATAACCTGAAGCTACACACAAAAATATGCAGAAGTGTAGTATGAGCACACCACAGCGATGCCTAGTAAGTATCAAGACTAACCTCGATGAAGTAGTGACGAGGACTAGTCAAGACACCACCGGTCTAATAAGTAAAAAAAACATAGATGTATAAACGACCGAAACAAAATATTTATCTAAAAATTTCTCAAAGTAATTAACGATACAATCGAATAATACGGAAAGGAAATTCAATAATCACGATCAACGGACAACATAATAGAAATACGCAAAGAGAATGGAAAGAATGCAATCCAAATGGCGGGAAATTCAACCCAATAAAAATACTAGCAAGTCAACACTGCATCAATTTATTCACGTCAGACCTTAGCCAATAACTCAATAAAACTGGTCAAACCTTCGAGTGAAAACTTTTAAATCGTGAGTTCATTTTGAAAACTTTAAAGATATAATTATTTCGGAATAGAGAAATTTCTTCTTTGAAACATACTTTCTTATAATTGTTTCGGAATAGAGAAATTTCTTCTTTGAAACATACTTTCTCTGAATGTATATTTATATATTTTTATAAAGAGAAATCTTTATAACATAGTCTCTTCAAATACGGGGTGTTCAAATACACTTTCCCAAATACTGCTCTTTCAAGTATCATCAATATACGTGATGTTCAAAATATATTTTTTCAAGTACTGTTCTTTCAAATATCCTCAAAACACGTGATTTTCAAAATATATTTTCCCAAGTATTGCTCTTTCAAATATCATCAAAACACGTGATGTTCAAAATATATTTTCCCAAGTACTGCTCTTTCAAATATCATCATTCTGCAAGACAAATGTTTTTCAAGTATACTTTCTAAAAGAAGTCCTTTAGACATAACTTTTCCTGGAGATAATTGCTTTTCAACTATACTTTTCAATATATATATTTATACCTTTCGATTCAAATCTCCTCAATCATAAACTACCGGAACTCAGTCCGCCACTCAGAATTTGTCATGCAATGTAGTACAGGAGGAAAGCTCCCGGATCTCTGTCCGTAGTCCCATTTAAATATATGATGCAGTACAGGGGGAAAGCTCCCGGATCTCTGTTCGTAGTCCCAATTCAAATATCCGATGCAGTACAGGGGGAAAGCTCCCGGATCTCTGTCCGTAGTCCCAATTTAAATATGCGAAACAGTACAGGGGGAAAGCTCCCGGATCTCTGTCCGTAGTCCCAATTTAAATATGCAATGCAGCCACTGAGGAAAACAACCAGAATGTGACAGAGACAACATATATTGCCACAACCGGCGTGAAAGCCAACAAGGCCGAATACAAAGTGCGATGAGCAATCAATACAAAGACTTAAGTCACAAAAATGGTAACAACTCTCTCATAAGAAGTAGCCACTGAGACGAATGCCAAACACAGAGAGAGAACATCATAACTAGGGGAAAACAAGACAAATATAGCAACGATTCTATACATTCGAGTTCATAACCAAGAAACCAAATCATCCCTGCAAGGGAAATCAGCTATAACCAATCTCACTTAGAAAAATAGCTTCACCGAATAAACTCATTTTGAAAAATGCTCAGTAATTAGGCAGCATATGAAGGAAGACATAGCATAACGGTAGGAAAAACAAAGTCTTCATTTAAGTCAAATAAGATCATATAAGAAACAAGGAATGCTAGGCAAGTACTTCTAACTTGAATAGGAGGAGATGAGATTAGGAATCAGGAATTTAGATATAACAAGTTCAATTCATATAGGGGGAACATAAGACCCAAAACTCCCTAACGGGAAGTCTATTTGCAAATAAGTTCGAGTACACACTCGTCACCTCGCGTACGCGGACTACAATCAACATAGAAGACTCAATCCTAAGGGGTAGTTCCCTCACACAAGGTTAGTCAAGATACTTACCTCGACGACGACTACCTGGTACTCTAAAATGGGCTTCTCAGGTGAAAAGACCTCTGTACGACTCAAAATTACTCTAAAACAACTTCAAAATACACATAAAACTTGTAAGGGACTATTGCGGATAATAAAATTTCAATCTTTACAAAAATATAAAAATCGACCCAAAAGTCGACCCCTGTGCCCGCACCTCGGAACCCGAAAAAATTTATAAATTCTAAACAGCCATTCAATTATGAATCCAACCATACTAATTTCATCAAATTCCGATGCCAAATCGATGTTCAAACCCAATTATTCTTTTTAGAAAAGTTTTGGATAAAAACCCCAATTCTCCAATCAAAATATGGATTAATTCAAAAAATGAACTTTTGAAATCATATTAAAATTAAAAAAAAAATACTTAGAGACTGACCCCGATGAAAATAAGAGAAGAACGCCGCAAAAATCACCTCAATCGGAGCTCTAGAACTCAAGATATGCTCAAAATATTAAAATGACACGGTATGGTTTTTCTATACTCAGGGATTTTCGCAGGTGCGACCAAAATACCCGCACCTGCGCATTTCCAGCTGTGAATTCTGCACTCGCGGGCCATTTTGCGCACCTGCGGCTCCGCGGGTGCGGACCCAACTTCGCACATGCGAAACACCAACACCAGCTCTCTTCTCCGACACTAAAATGAGCATAACTTCCTCATACGATGTCCAAATTCGACGATTCTTTTTGCTATATCTCCATAATTACGATACAGATCTAATGCTTCAATCAAAATAGAAATTGGAGTTCATTTTCGTAATTTGGTACCAATTATGCTTGAAGAAACGATGCCGAAACATAAAAATACGAGCGCAACACAACCCATACCTATCCGAAACTCACTCGAGCTCCTCGGGACCTCAACCAACAATTCCCACAAGTCATGTATCACTAACCAAACTTAGTCAAACCTTCGGAAAACCCAAAACAACACCAAAACATCGAACCTCGGATTTAAGCCTAAGAACTTCTAAATTTCCAAAATACGCAACCGATGCCGAATCTTGCCAAACCACGTCCGAATGACCTGAAATTTTGCACACACGTCACAAATGACATTACGAACCTATTCCAAATTCCGGAATTCCATTTCGATCACGATATTAAAATTTCACCTATCGGCCGAAATTGCCGAAATTCTAACTTTCGCGAATTACGTCAAATCACTCTACAGACCTCCAAAACCAATTCCGGACGCGCGCCTAAATCCAAAATCATCACACGAAGCCATTGACATTAACCAAAACTCATTCTGAGGTCATTTACACAAAATTCAGACCTCCGGTCAACTTTCATCACTTAAGCTTCCAAAACTAAAAAAATTCTCCCAATTCGACTCCGAATTACCCGGTAACTGAATCTAACCACGCACGCAGGTCGATAAACACAACGTGAAGATGTTTATGACCTTACACTACCGAACGGAGCTTAAATTCCCAAAACGACCGGTCGGGTCGTCACCCCTTGAGGACTAGCATGCCATTCTATCATAATTTCCCTTCTTAGTTATGGAACTTTGCCAATCACCAGTTTTCCCTTCCTCCTTAATTGACCTTGAGTCTAGGTGAATTGTTTGTGAGCAGCAGAATTATGTTGAAGTTCTGCAATAAGTTGTTGAAGCTCAGAATCTGAATTCTAGTTGGATACTATGTTTTGGAATAGATCAGTGTCATTAGGTGATAACATTAGTGCTAATAGTTCAACACCAGTGACCCTTGAAAGAGCATCAACTACTTTATTTTCCACTCTTTTCTTGTATTCTATAGAGTAGTCAAAAGGCATCAATTTTGTCAACCATAATAGTTGATAATTAGTGTGCAGTTTCTGCTCCATAAGGAACTTCAGAGCCTTCTGATCGATTCTGTCCCAGTAGGTATTGTGACCATTTAGAAACTGCATGAACAACAACTAATAGTTCCCTATCATAGATAGATAAAGCATCATGTCTAGGTGATAGAGCTTTTCTAATAAAAGCTATTGGATGCCCTTCTTGCATGAGCACTACTCCTATCCCAGAGCCACTTGCATCAGTCTCCACAATGAATGTCTTGTTGTCATCAGGTAAAGCTAAAACATGTGCCTGAGTAAGGGCCTCCTTCAATTCAGCAAAGGATGCATCAATAATTGGTGACCATTTGAAATTGTTCTTCTTGGTTAAGTCTGTTTATGGTTTTCAAATAACACCAAAACCTTTAATAAATATCCTGTAATATCCAGCTAGGCGTAGAAATCCTCTCAATTGTTTGAGAGTGGCTGGTGTAGGCCAATTCCTTAGAGCTTCTATTTTGTGAGAATCCATAGATCCAAGACCATATTTTCGAGGTGCGGATAAAGAGTCTCCGCTACCGACAATATTTTACTAACATATGAAATAGAAAATTGTGTACCTTCCTCTTCTCGAACCAAAATGACACTTATCACTTCTTTCGAGACGGCTGGTGTAATAACTAAATTTCGCTCCTGAAAAATAATAATCAAGACAAGAAATATAGCGACAAATATTATATTCAATTTCAAATGATTGGGTTACAATCTCTAAAATATCTCAAATCTAAAGAGATGTAGTCTTCTGATTCTTCTCCTTGTGAATGGTGGTTCAAGAGCTAGAGAGCTTGATCTAGAATTTGACAGATTTCAGGTTTGTGGTATGTTACGAACAATTTGAAGGTTGTCACATAACCAAGATTTGGTGTTGGGTTATCATGAACGGAAGATTTGAAGCTGTCCGCCTATGATTTGAGTTTGCCTTTGGAATTTGACCACATACAACAATTGCAGATATGCATGGAGACCTTGATGCTATTCTTCGGAGCTTCTTTAGTCTTTCCTTTTGCTTACTCCTCTCTAGCCTTCTCCGTTGACCCCTTTATATAGGTATGGGATGGAGTAGGCTCCAAGAAAATCCTAGTAGGTCATTTGGTTTGAGGCTTATGGGCCGACCCATTTGATATAAGACCAATTGACGGCTAATAATATATTAGACTTTTATTTAAATAAATTTATTTTATATTTAAATAATCGGCCTGACTATACTAGCCCAAAGTATTATTTGGACTAATATGTATTTAATATATGATAAAATCAAAATTAATTGTGGATTTAAATTTAAAATTTTAATTGTCTATAAATTCCCCTACTTCAAGGCTTGTCGGGATGTAGACTTTCCGAAATCAAAGAAGTGACTTGAAGTACCCATGAAGATAACATACCTTCATGAATCATTTACCCAACTGGTCTGATGTACCAAAAATAACAATCTTGTTTTTTTCATGTTAAAGAAGAATTTAGTTGCATCAATTGCCTTTGGCAAGTACCATGATCACCATGTCACAACATTAATGTTAGCTTGAAATGCGAATTTATAACCATCAATGTGGAACTAGGAAGTAATACCACCAAATTCCTAAAATAACTTGGCTTGTCGATCGGACAAGTGTTTTTTTGTTCCATGACATACTTGGTCATCATTCCTTTTATGGAAAGAATAGGTATGGACTTAAAATAAATGAGTTAAACCCATTTTACATAGGACCAAATAAAGACACAGCAAATATGGTAAGGATTCATTGCACTTGAAGAATTTTTCCTTTAGCTTTCCCGATACAACAATTGCCTCAAAATTTATTTGATTACCATGTTATGCTTCCCAAATCCTAATCCAACAAGAACCACTCTTTCCTTGAAAGGAAAATTCTTGTATGTCAAGGATAATACAACGAGGAGAAAAACTATAAATAGAGGTGCTTCTTTAGAAATTTTTAACAAAGCTTAGTTCTCATTTGTCGTGGGCAAGCCAAACATAATTTAGCAGAGATGGTTATTCGGCAGCCACAAAATTTTTTTACTCACTTTATCTTCATGAGTCCGCAGTGGTCTCTTTTTATTTCTTGCTATCAGAACTTATAGTCTCCATAGTTCAAAGCAATGTCTAAAATTGACGATTTTCTCTTTTGTTGCAGAAATTGTCTCAAAGTGTCGGACTTGTGCGTCTATCGAAAAGCCTTCATATCTACTCGTCGAGGTATCGAAAATACAAGACTCTCGATTCTTTTGAAACTAGACTCAGAGTGATGAACCTTTGTATACGGTCAAAATCGGGCTTGCCCTTCGTATGACTAATCGAGACTGGAACATGATAGATTACCGAGCTCGTGACCCAAAGACCGATCAAGATCGAGACCGAACAAGAGAGAGATCAAGCGAGAGCGAGGGAAGCTTACCGAGCCAAATAACAGAAAGCCAAAATATCCGCAATCGGGCGAGGATCACGATGAAAATCCCGGCACGTATCAACAAGAGACTGATTAATTAGCCTATCATAAGATTCCTTACTGTATTTAGAATTGTATCAAAAGTAGGACCGCCCTACTATATAAAGGGGTTCTGGTCATTTGTAAGACACATCACATTTACATAATACAAAGAAATACACTGCCTTCTTCTAGCTTTCAATATCTTGTGACTCTGTTAATAGATAAGTTGAATCTTCGCTTGGTTTGAGGGTGATCGAACTCGAGGGCCAAGGCTATATTGGTTTGAATTTATTTCTTTTATAGTCAATTTCAATATTAATATATATCTTTCATCAATTTTTTCCAAGTTATATCACCTATCCTTAAAACCACATATAAATTCAATTGTTATCCATTTTAGGGTAAACAGTTTGCGCCCACCGTGGGGATAAGGATAATAGTGATTGCTTGGTACTAAATTTCGTAGCACACACTATTTTACACTTGTTCTTATGAGTATTTTTTATTCCAGGATCAACAAGTCGAACTATTAAGCAGTACTTGTACACGTGGACAATGACTTCGGTCATCATGATGAAAATCACAACATAGAACCATTGAACGACGTACCTCCAGATGGCCTCGATGGAGTTCCGGTTGTAGATCCATCGATGTTGGCTCCTATGTAGCTATTAATGCAAATTTAGTCATCAATCCCGAGAGTAGCATCCGCAGGTATATTTGATCGGCCGCTCAGAGCACATATGGCGGTGAAGAAGGCGAAATCAGCCTTCGGGTGATCTTCGAGATGTTGTAGGCTCAACAAGCCGCAATAGCATAACTCCAAAACCAGAACCATGCACCAAGTAGGATCGAGCCCGAGCCGTCCTAGGAACTTGATTGAGTACCCTGCTTTTACCTGGGTCGATGTACATAATTGGTATCAATAGAAGATTAGAGTCAAAACGACCAGCTGGGAGCTCCTTCTAGGTCCATTTATCCTATCATGCCCGTTGACAGAATCAAAAGGGACATCCATCGAGAACCAAGGTTGAACAGGGATCCATACCAGCCGTATAATGGAGATCGTAGGGGAAACGGACTTGGGCGCAAGTGAAAGGAGAAATGATCGAGGCAAGATCTCTCGAGGGCTCGTGAGAAATAATGGTTTCGACGGGCATATCGGACTTGAAGAAGCACCACGATTGTTGGAATATAACTTCAATGTTGACACATCCTCCATCGTATCGGCTATCAGACGCATCAAAGATACTAAATGGTCTCGGCCTCTACAGACCAATCCAACCCATAGAAATCCCAACCAAATGTGCAAGTATCATGGCACCCGTGGCCACAGAACAGACGATTGCAGACAACTGATAGAAGAAGTAGCCCGATTATTCAACTATGGGCACCTTTGAGAGTTTCTTAGTGATCGAGCCAAGAATCATTTCAGAAACAGAGATTCCAACAGACAAAACGAGGAAGAAGAACCGCAACACGTTATTCACATGATTGTCAGAGGGATCGATATTGCCCAAGGGCTAGTGTTATAATGCACAGAGGTTTCGATTACAAGGAAGAAGAAACTCGAGATTACATACCAGAAGGAACCTTGTCCTTCAACGACAAGGATGAAGAAGGGATCATGTATCCCCATAACATTGCACTGGTAATATCTATACTCATGAATAAGACTCAAGTTAAACGTGTGTTAATTCATCCAAGTAGTTCGGCCAACATCATTCTGTAGAGGGTCGTAGAACAACTCAACCTACAGGACCAAGTTGCGCTCGTGGCCCGAGTGCTAAACGGATTCAACATGGCATGTGAAACTACCAAGGGCGTGATAACTTTGCCAGTGAACGTGGTCGGGACCATCTAGGAGACGAAGTTCCATGTGATCGAGGGCGACATAAGGTATAACGCCCTGTTCGGCAGACCATGGATCCAAAACATGAGGGCAATGCCCTCGACCCTTCACTAGGTTCTAAAATTCCCGACACCAGAGGGAATCAAAAAAGTCTACAAGGAGAAACCTACCGCAAAGGAAATATTTTCTTTTGACTAAGTGATTCCGGTATCAGCACTTTTATCGATGGAGGGGTCAAATTCGAAGGGCAAACAAGAGGTCAAATAGCAATCACAGATGCAGGCCTCGACCGAAATAGAGAAGCAGGGGACTGACGAAGATAATGATTATGGGGTCCCTCGATCCTTCATAATCCCTGGTGAATCTGACGCCACCAAATCAACGGTCAAAGAGCTGCAACAAGTCATACTATTCGAACATATGCCCGAACAAAAGGTATACTTGGGAACGGAGTTAACTCCCGAGCTTAGGAAAAAACTTATTCAATTTCTTATAGCTAACATGGATTGTTTTGCTTGGTCCCATCTCGACATGAGAGGGATCCCATTGGAAATCACCGCCCATAAACTAAGCTTGGACCTGAAGTTCCATCTGGTGAAGCAGAAAAGAAGATCCCAGTCCGCGATCAAGCATGCCTTCATCAAAGACAAGGTAACCAAGATTCTAAAAATAGGGTCCATCAGAGAAGTGAAATACCCCGAATGATTAGCAAACGTAGTGGTAGTCCCTCAAAAAGGAAACACACTTAGAATGTGTGTAGATTACAAAGATCTAAATAAAGCATGCCCCAAGGATTCTTTTACTTTGCCTAATATCGATCGCATCATCAATGCCACGGCCGGCCACGAGATCCTTAGTTTTCTCAATGCCTATTCCGGGTATAACCAAATATAAACAAACACAGATGATCAGGAGAATACCTCGTTCATCATGAAATATGGAACCTACTGCTATAACATAATGCCATTTGGATTAAAAAATGTTGATGACACGTACCAACGCCTAGTAAATCGGATGTTCAATGAACAAATAGGGAAATTTATGAAAGTGTACATTGATGACATGTTAGTTAATTCCCTGCAAGAACAGTACCATTTGAAGCATTTGCAGGAAACCTTCAGTAAATTGAGGAAATACAACACAAAGTTGAACACGGAAAAATGCACATTCGGGGTCGGGTCAGGCAAATTTCTCGTATTCTTGGTATCCAACCGAGGAATCGAGATCAACCCCGACAAGAACAAAGCTATCGAGTACATCACGGTAGTAAACAATGTAAAGGCCGTGCAGAGGTTAACCGGGCGCATATCGCCCTGGGGCGATTCATCTCGATGTCCTCCGATGAGAGCCATTGATTTTTCTCGTTGCTGATGAAGAAAAATAACTCCTCATGGACTCCGGAATGGAAGAAGTCCTTGGAAGAGCTAAAACGATACCTATTGAGCCTGCCACTGCTTCACACGCCAAGGGCAGACGAACAACTGTACTTATATTTGGAAGTATCAGAGATAGCAGTAAGTGGAGTCCTAGTCCGGGAAGAATAAGGTACGCAATTTCTAATTTATTATGTTAGTCGGACCATAGGTGAGGCCGAAACTAGGTATCCCCACCTAGAAAAGTTAGCGCTTGCTTTGATAAGCACAATAAAACCATACTTCCAATGTCACCCAATACGTGTTGTAACGACTTATCCACTCTGAAGTTTTATGCATAAACTCGAGCTTTCAGGACGGTTGGCCAAATGGGTCGTAGAAATCAGAAGGTATGATATTGAATATCGACCCCGAACCGCCATTAGGTCTCAAATTTTGGCTGACTTCGTGGCTGACTTCACGCGGGTCATAGTACAGGTACATGAAAGATATTTGTTGGTAAATTTGGGTACGTCCTCGTGAATCTGAACCCTCTTTATGGGCAGTGCTTCAAACACAAAAGTATCCGGGCTCGGCATCGTGCTAAAACCACCCATAGGAAACGTGGTTAGACAATCTATTAGAACTGTGAAATTCACTAACAACAAGGCCAAGTATGAGGCCATAATTGCAGGTCTCGAAATAGCAAAAGGCTTGGGAGCGGAGGTGATCAAATCCAAATGCGACTCCTCGTGGTGAATCAGGTTAACGAAACATTTGAAGTTAGGGAAGAACGAACGCAAAGATGTCTGGATAAGTTACAAGTAACTTTGCACCGATTTAAAGAGTGGGACTTTGAAACATGTTCCTCGAGATCAGAATAGTGAGGTCGATGCCTCGCAAACTTAGGGTCATCGGTCGAGGACATCGAGCTCAATTCGGGGGTCGTCGTGCAACTTATGAGGTTAGTAGTTGAAGAAGGCCACGCCGAGATAAACTCCACAGGCTTGACCTGGGATTGGAGAAATAAATACATAGAGTATTTGAAAATCGGAAAGCTTCCCTCATATCCAAAAGAATCGAGGCCATACGCACGAAGGCAGCATGATTCACCTTGTCCGAAGACGGAACCTTGTCCAGAAGAATGTTCGATGTTCCACTAAAGATATGTTTGGGACCGGGAGATACCGAGTATGTTATGAGGGAAGTTCATGAGGGAACTTGCGAAAATCATTCCGGTGCCGAATCGTTGGTTCTAAAGGTAATCAGAGCCGGCTATTACTGGATCGACATGGAAAAAGATGCGAAAGAGTTTGTTCGAAAATGTGAAAAATTTCAAAGACATGCATCGATGATACACCAACCCGGGGAACTACTCCATTTGGTCTTGTCACCATGGCCATTAGTGAAATGGGGAATGGACATCGTTGGCCCTCTTCCATGGGCACCAGGTACCACTCAATTTATTTTATTTATGACTTACTATTTTTCTAAGTGGGTTGAAGCACAGGCCTTCAAGAAAGTTAGGGAGAAGGAAGTCATCGACTTCATTTAGGATCACATCATATGTTGATTTGAGATTCCATCCAAAATTGTGTGTGATAACAGGAAGCAGTTCGTCGGCAGCAGAGTAACCAAATTTCTTGAAGATCATAAGATCAAAAGAATCCTATCAACACCTTATTATCCTAGCGGGAGAGGTCAAGACAAATCGACCAACAAACCATTATCCAAAATCTTAAGAAGAGGCTAACTGACGCCAAAGGAAAGTGGAGGGAAATTCTGCCCGAAGTTCTTTGGGCATACCGCACAACCTCGAAATCCAGTACCGGGGCTACCCCATTCTCATTAGTTTATGGCGCCGAAGCTCTAATATCGTTCGGAGTTGGAGAGCTGAGTATCGTGTTCCAATATGCAACAAAGTAATCCAATGACGAGGCCATGAATACAAGTCTAGAACTATTGGATGAAAGGCGTGAAGGCGCCCTCATCCGATTGGCCGTCCAGAAAGCAACGGATCGAGAGATACTACAATCGAAGAGCCAATCTTCGATATTTTAACATTGATGATTTAGTCCTAAGGAAATTCACCCTCAACACCCGAAATCCGAAAGAAGGGAAATTGGGACCAAATGGAAAGGAACGTACCAAATTCTCGAGGTCAAGGGAAAAAGGTCCTACAAGCTCGGAACGATGAATTGAGAACAACCACCGAGAAATTGGAACATATCTCACCTAAAACGGTATTACTGCTAATGTACGACCCCTTTCCATTTCCTTTTTATTTCAGACTAACACTTGTAGGTGGTCAACAAGAAACGAGCATGGATTTTTCGGCGAACGACACGAAGTCTTTAGGTATGAAAGCACGCGTTGCACTCTTTTTACCTTAGACCGATTGTTGATACCCAATTTTTCCTCAAATTATTTTTAACTTGCATATGTACCTTCAAAATCAGGTTTCCATAACAATTGGAATTTTTCTATAATTTTACCATATTTTAATTAATTTATTTTTTAATTCATCCAGTGTTATAAATTGCATTAAAAATGATTTCAAAAATATTTCTTGACTTAATATATTATTTTTAATCCTATTGAGACCAAATTATTTCACAATTAGCCGGATTGGTACTCTTTGGCTATAATTGCAATAACTTTGCAATTATAGCCTAATCACATATTTTATACTATTTTTTATCCAATAATTAGTTATTTTATATTTTAAATACTAATTAATCATTTTAATTTATCTTTTAAGCACAAATTTCATTTTTTCATAATTATCAGGTATTTTTATAAATTATTTTAGCTAATTTAAGTGGGTATTTAACAATTAGCCACCATTATTTCAATTTTAGCCTAAAATTGGCCTAATCCCTAACCCAATTGAAATAACCAACAGACCCAAGCCCAATCCTATACTACCCGGCCCAACCCCAAACCAATTTGAGCCGTTGATCAAATTAGATCAACGGCCCAGATTTTTGTTACCTTAATTAACCTAGACTAACCCCCCGACCCCTCTCATTCTCACCGGTCCCTCATCTCTCTAACTCTCTCTCTCTCTCTAGTCTCTTCGAGAGACTTCCTGTCTCTTCAGATTCCGATGAAACTCTTCATCTTCTCCGACCATCCCTTCACCAGAAACCTCGAAACCTTCACCACCCTATGCCTCATATAGTTTCCTTATTCCGGTAATGTCATCCCTAAGGCCCTCGAGGGGCGAGGACCCGTCTGTTCACACCTATGGTGTTCCTGTTTACCCCTGGGCTTCAAGGCTTTGATTTCGAGTGAGGTTTGTGACCTTTGAGGCTGAGCCAGTGACATTTGAGGTTCTTCTCATCTTCTCTGAGGTTTTCTTTGAAACCCTAAAGTTTGAAAATTTTGATTCCTTTAGATCTACAATAGATCTATGAATATTACGAGTTATTATGATATTTCCTTTAAAGATCTTCTATTTTTTTCTAAACGGTTCTTCATTTTTAATTAGGGTTCCGAAACCCTTTTTCAAAATGGTTTTCTTTGTCGATTTTTTAAACACTGTCTCATGATTTTCCCTCATATTTTTCATTATCAAAACCCTTTCCTGTGGTTTGGTCAGTACATGTGTTCGATTGTCATGAATGGCTTGAATTTCTGGTGATATTACTCTATTTTCCTATTAGGGTTTATGACTCTTCGTCTCTTTTGTGTGTATCATGTCTACTCTGTTGATTCGTACTAGTATCTGTGTAGAACCCTAATTTTTTAGACATAAAACCTTGAAAATTACCAGTTTGCCTGCGTGTTCGCATATGTGCTTATGTTTCATTGATCGTTACCCTATGTTGTTTGTCTTTGGTTCTTCTTGCCTCCCTGACTCACATGATTCCTAATTTCATATACTAGGGTTTCTGTGTTCTTTCTTAACAACCGTGTTGTTTCATGTTGATTCTCTTCAATTAATATTATACTTGCTCGAGTCCTTGATTCTGTGTTATTTGTTACTCAATTGGTTCCTGACTTATAACTTTGCTTATAATGTGGTCATTCCTGCTATACATAAGAGTCTCTATTCACTAGTTGTTTGAATTTCTGATTCACTATGATTCGAAAAGCCTTACTGATCTCTCATGAGATATTCTTCTGATTTGCAAACCCTAATTTGTTTTTTTACCTTGATTTGTTACTATGATTGATATTGCTGTGATGACCCAAAGGGTCATCACCTAGTTTCTTACCCATTTCGTGCTTCCGAGGCCTTAAAAACCTCATCTTTAGTTGCATCAATTTGCGTGCGCAGTCCGAGCGCATATCCGGACAGCTTAAATATGAAATTCTGTGAAAAATGCTAAAAATTTAATATTAAAATGAGTAAATTTGACTCCGTTCAATATTTTGGGTAAACGGACCCGGATCCATGATTTTACGGTCCCGGAGGGTCCGTTGAAAAATATGGGACTTGGACGTATGCCCGGAAATCGAATTCCGAGGTCCCAAGCCCGAGAAATGAATTTTTGAGTAAAATTATTTTTTTGAAATTTATAAAGAAAAGTGAAACAAAAATTGGTTAGAATGTGTTGGTATCGGGCCAGTATTTTGGTTCCGGCACCCGGTACAGGTATTATATGTGGTTTAAGATATTTCTGTGAAGTTTCGTTGAAATTGGACGTCGTTTGACGTGTTTCAGACTTAAAACTCTAAATTTGAAAGTTTATGAAGTTTGAAGAAAAACTAGTGATTTTGAAGTTTGATTCATCGTTTTTGATGTTATTTTGGTGGTTTCATTACTCGAATAAGTTTGTAGGATGATTTTAAGGTCGTGTGTACATTGGGTTTGAGGTTCCGAGGGCTCGGGTGAGTTTCGGGTAGGTCCCGAGAGGTCTTTAGGTCTAAAATATAGCTGTTGGAGGTTACAGAACTCAGATCTCTGAACTTACCACCGAGACCTGTGGTCCTTTTTCGCGGACCGCGCTGAGGGCTTCGCGATCACGGCCGATTTTTCGTGGTCCGCGGTGGAGGAGCTGAGCCATTGGTCCGACTTCTGAGGCCTATATCTTTTAATATAAAAGGAATTTTGAGATGATTCAAAAATGATAGTTGTAACCCTTTGTGTCTAGTTTCCATAAAGGTAAAAAAATCGTAATTTTGACATCTTTAGAGAAATTTATGACCAAAATACTAAAGCATGTCACTACAGTCATTTTTCTTGGTTTTCTTCAGCTTTTCTTGGCCTTTGCTAGCGCGGCCATGGTCCATTTTTCGTGGTCCGTGGTGGGGGACTGAGGGGGGTATAAATGGATAGAAATTTCAGTTATTTTCATTTTTCAAAGCCCTAAAAACATAAGAGGCGATTTTCCAAACACTCTTTCTTCTCCAAAACATTAGTAAGTGATCTCTAACTCATTTTCTTTACTCCTTAACTTCTTTTTACAAGATTTCATCTAATGAATTCCTAAGCCTAAAATATGCAATTTAGAGTAGAAAATTGGGTAATTGGGTAGAGTTAGGGCCTTTTGATTTTTCTTGATTTAGACCTCGTGTTGGGGTTGAATTTGAAAATAAATTATATATTCAGGCTCGTGGGTGAATGTGTGACATGGTTTTGGTCCGAGCCTTGTGTTTGGACCAAGCAGGCCCCGGGTCTAATTTTTTTATTTTGGAAGAATGCATGAAAATGGGTAATTAGGCTATGTAATTGAATTATTGAATCCTTATTGATATACTTGAGTTAATTATGTCTAGATAATACCATTCCGGAGTTGAATTCTAAAGGAAAGGCGGGGTTAGAGAGTTGATTGCTATATTTTGGACCCGAGGTAAGTGTTTGGTATAACCTTAGCTTGAGGGAATAAGAGTTGAGTCTTATTTTCTACTTGCTAATTTTCGAGTACGATGTATAGGCATGATGACGAGTATCTATAAATTGGTGTCTAGCATGACCGTGAGTCTTTATATTGCGAATATTCTGATTTTGTTGCAACTTCCATGCTTAATTGATGATTTCTATATGTTGTAAAGAGCACGTGAAGGGAATTGTGATCTTTAAACTTCGAGGAGCATTGGCTCGAGTTGTAACACGAACGGTGAAGATATATGAGATAATTGAATCCTTTGGAGCATTGGCTCAAGTGATAGAGTAAATTATGAAATGAAAGTGAAAGAAAGAGAAGAGTTATTAAATATACCCTTGCCGGGTCATTGTTGCTTTAGTGATTATCTCTCTTGCTGGGATGTTGAGATTACTGTTATTGTTCCCTTGCCGGGATTTAATTGTTTAATTGATGTTCCCTTGCCGGGATTTCTATTTCTATTCTGTTTACTCCCTTGCCCTTGGTTTGTGATTTCTATTTGGGTGAGGAAGAGTGTTAAAGAACGAAGGGTGATGCCGTGCACTGTTTGCTATTGTAAGGAAGAGTGTTAGAGAACGAAGGGTGATTCCATGCATTGTTTGATATTGTCTCCCTTACTGGGATGTTGAGAATACTGTTATTGTTCCCTTGCCGGGATTTCTATTTCTATTCTGTTTACTCCCTTGCCCTTGTTTGTGATTGTTGTTTGGGTGAGGAAGAGTGTTAAAGCACGAAGGGTGATGTCGTGCATTATTTGCTATTGTAAGGAAGAGTGTAAAGCACGAAGGGTGATGACGTGCATTGTTTGATATTATGAGGAAATAGTGTAAAGCACGAAGGGTGATGCCGTGCCGTACGATGTTCCATTCCGTACAGATATTCATTGATTATACTGTGAGGAAAGAGAGTAAACGCACGAAGGGTGATGCCGCGCCATGATTTACATTGATTACATTATACATTTCATAGTGAGGACGAGAGTAAAAGCACGAAGGGTGATGTCGTGCCATGATTTACATTGATTACATTATACATTTCATAGTGAGGACGAGAGTAAAAGCACGAAGGGTGATGTCGTGCCATGATTTACATTGATTACATTATACATTTCATAGTGAGGACGAGAGTAAAAGCACGAAGGGTGATGTCGTGCCATGATTTACATTGATTACATTATACATTTCATAGTGAGGACGAGAGTAAAAGCACGAAGGGTGATGTCGTGCCATGATTTACATTGATTACATTATACATTTCATAGTGAGGACGAGAGTAAAAGCACGAAGGGTGATGTCGTGCCATGATTTACATTGATTACATTATACATTTCATAGTGAGGACGAGAGTAAAAGCACGAAGGGTGATGTCGTGCCATGATTTACATTGATTACATTATACATTTCATAGTGAGGACGAGAGTAAAAGCACGAAGGGTGATGTCGTGCCATGATTTACATTGATTACATTATACATTGCATAGTGAGGACGAGAGTAAAATCACGAAGGGTGATGCCGTGGAACTTTGTGATTTCTGATCCTTATTGATATTTTGGCCTTGTTGTTCCTTTCTTTATCTGAGATTTCTTATATGAAACTGTTATCTCCCCACAGCGTGTTCCCCTTCCTTTATTGATTGATTACTTCCTGTATTTCTTTTCCGTTGTATATATATATATTCGAACTGCACAGGTTTACTTGGTAGTCCGGTCCTAGCCTCGTCACTACTTCGCCGAGGTTAGGCTAGGAACTTACTCAGCACATGGAGTCGGTTGTGCTGATATTACACTCTGTGCTCTTTTGCACAGATCCAGGTCTTGGACAACAGCAGTAGTGCAGGAGCAGGCCTTCAGTCCAGCGAGATACCGAGGTAGCCCTGCAAGCGTCCGCATGCCCGACGTCTCCTCTATCTATTATTTAAGTCTGTTATCTCATTGTACTCGAGACAAACAATTGTGTTTTCTTTCAGACGATTGTATTTAGTGCTCTTAGTAGTTCGTGAGTATTGTGACACCAGTCTTGGGTAGAGGCTTATGTTGAATTTTTGGCATTTCTATTCAGTTTTTCTACAATTTAAGACTTCCGCTTTATTATTAAATTCCATTGTCTGTATGCGATTGCTGAAAATTGTTAAATGAGGTAACATGTTAATGAAAAAGGTAATTAAGGTTTGGCTTACCTAGCTTCCACTAGTAGGCGCCATCACGACTCCCGAGGGTGGGAAATCCGGGTCGTGACAATTTCTTCCTTAATTGATATTTTTCCGAACCTAGTCTCAATTGCTTGCTTGATATGGTCTGAAGTTATTTTCTTACATGCCCTATGCATGGTAACTTTCCTTAATTATGCTTACCTACTAGCCATTTGAGTTCAACCTTCAATTAAGGGATACTTAATTGCTTGTCATGAACATTGTTTTACCTCCTTTCCTTATTTGTTACTTACGTTTGAATAGCTCCTTAATTCAAGGGAGTACTTGGGCTGGTTATGCCCTGATTGGTTCCCAGTCTCTTAATTATGGCTAATTTGATTCCTACCCTTATTTTCACCTAGTTTCAAACTGTATATATATATATACTCTTTTCATTCCATAGGCAGACACAAACTAATTTGTTCAACTCTCTCTCTCTCTCTCTCACAATTAAAAAACTCTCTGCTCTCTCTCTCTTCTGTGCTAGTTACTACTATTCTAAGTTAGCCAGCTGCAAGCCAAGGCTAACTATTGTGCATCTCCTACTTCCTGTTTGTGTTACTTCTTTTCTTCACTTCACTGGTATGTTCTAATTCAGATTTCAGTTCTCAAACCAACATGTTTCTATTACTGTTGCAAATCACTGTGTTTCTAATTTGCTTTTACTTATTATTTTGTTATTCAACATGTAACTAGGATCCTGAACTCCCCTCTACCTGTTAAGTTATGCTTTACTTGTCAATGACCAGCATGTTTCTAAATAGTTAACACCTGTTTCTTATGCGAATCCCCATGCCTATGACTGGTACATTAATTTAATCACAGTCTTAGTTGTTTGGTGTTAATCTAATATGGTACTTTACTGTACCCCTGATCCTCTAAACCCTTAGGAGCTTTTGATTGCATACCTATATGTGTTTCTGCCTGCTACATGTGTGCCCTTACATGCTTTGTATTTGTCCCTCAAATCACATTACCCCTGCTTGTGATTGTTGGACTATCCCAGGTCCTTTGTGTGATGTTGAACTTCTATTTCAATCAAGTTTCCCTCTTCAAAACTATTTTTTCCTACTTACCCTTTCTCAAAACTGTTTTCTTACTTAAACCTTTTAAAAAATAAAAAGCACTCTCACATATACTCTTAGAAGTCTAGGTTCTGCCCCTTCTGTGTGAGCATTGCCTTGGGACCCTTGAGCTCCCTCTAAACTTTGACACAAAGAGGATGGCCATTCTACACTGCACTTACTCTATTTTGGCTATGAAATCTGGGTGTGAGCACTGCCCGGGAGCCCTTGAGGTCCTTAGGAAACTTTGACACACCCATATTGTGAAAAGGCTGTGAAACATTAGCTGGCATTGAGGACCTGGAGACTTGAGCCTATTATGTAGGCTCCCTATAGTTAACTTCTTATTTTTCTTCTATTTCAGTTGTGTAAATTATATTCAATGGTCTGTACTAACTAATTGTAAACAACTCTGGGGTCGGATAGTGAAAATGGATGGGTGATATGCATGTTGTAGTATAATTAAGGGTAGAGACCATGTTTCTAGGTTTATTTTCTCTATGCGCAATAGCAGCCATGTTTAGGTACAACATGCCATGAATTGGATATCATGATACTTAGGATTTATGTGTATTCAACATCCCATCTACGCTTAGAAATCCTGCATATAGGATAAATAATTACAATAAAATAAGTTGCTATTGCGTGATTCTGCCCATGTTCTGAAACTTCACTAGAAGTAATGTCGTAGGATAAATTAACTTCAATCATGTCTCATCATGCTATACACGTAGAGATCCTGTTTTAGGTAAACAACCATTAAAATCGGTCACATATTCTATTCCTGAAATTGTGCATAATGTTATATTTCTATGTGCATTTAGAAATCCTGTTTAAGTTATTATGCATCATGCTGCATTAGAT
Organism: Nicotiana knightiana; assembly: GCA_005239525.1. Classification (NCBI taxonomy): domain Eukaryota; kingdom Viridiplantae; phylum Streptophyta; class Magnoliopsida; order Solanales; family Solanaceae; genus Nicotiana; species Nicotiana knightiana. The sequence goes on from ML427974.1 coordinate 47,657, forward strand.
ATCATGCTATAGGATCGTATCTATTTAACTGCACTTAGTCTAAATACAGAACAGTCCCCTGTTCTAAGCAACTGGTAATTAGTCCTTGCACATCTTCAACACCTAGAATTGCATGTTATTAGCTATAAACAACCTGGAGTCATTAACAAATCTGAATAATTGTTGCATGTTATCCTACGCCTAAGCAAGCCTTAGGTAATTAACCTTAAAAAAATAAAATCAAAACTGTATTTGTGATCATGTTTAACTGTCAGCATGCTTAAAACCAGTAGGCAAGCCTGATTAAGACTTCCTCTCTGAGTTATGCAATAAATCTGTCTTTGTGTTATCACCTAGATACCATGCTTTAGGATTCTGAATTAATATGGAGCTTAGTTGTGTATGAGACATGCTGCTTATGTTTATTGTGTGTGGAGGAATACTTGAGCCTTTATCTTCTTTCTATGCTTTCCTTTATCTGCAGTCCTACTTGTTTTGTTATCTGTCGCCCTAGAATTTTACCTTTAAAACCTGAGGGTCTGCCTAACACCTCCCTTTAGGATAGGAGTCTTAATTTCCTCTGGGACTGACAGGAAGGGACGGGTAACAACAGCAATAGAGATCGAGACCAACGCTCATTTTTAATAACCTTAAGGGGTGGGAAGGGTAGAATATGGATATGATGACCGGTGCGCTAATGCCACATGTAGCCCCTCTCCGAGGAGGGATTACCGGGTATTGCATTTATGTGATCCATATTATTATAAACCTTGGACACCTTTTATATGCTTAGCTCGTAATCTTTTCGAAAGCTAATCTTCTTTACATTTTTTAACATCTGCATGCTTAAGACTTAAATCCCCTCTTATTTGAGCCTTTACTTGTTATTTGCTAATTGTACAAATTCACGAAACCATTTGGCCGGGAACCACACTTGTAGATCCTGAGGGGTGCCTAACACCTTCCCCTTAGAATAATTTCAAGCCCTTAGCCAATCTCTGGTTAGTAACGTAGTTGTAATTGAACCCCTTAGGTGCCCTAGCGCACCGTTAAAATCTTTAGGTGGAGACTCTTCAAAACTATTGAGTTGGTGGGAGGATCTGCACTCTAGCGACAAAGCTATCGTCAGGAAACACTTGGGTAACCTACCATCTCTCCTGGAAATCCAGCCTAACAAAATGATAGTAGAGGCTGCTACCCTGTTCTGGGATCGTGAAAGGTCCGTGTTCCGCTTTGGGAACATCAAAATGATGCCTTTGATAGAAGAGATAGGAGGGCTGGCTAACTTAGTATGGGAAACTCCAGGGTTGTTGATGCCTGAGAACCGCATAGGCAAAAGTTTTCTCAAAATGATGGGTCTGAAAAGGACGCGGAAGTGGTATGTTTGGAGGATTCATACAATCCTTTTGACTACTTGTACGAAAGGTATGGCTACAACAAATCATACCGTACCTACCATGACGAGTTTTCTATTACCTCTCTGGGACACGTCCATCGCCGAGTGTTCGTGTTTATGGTTTGCTTTTTGGGTTTGATCGTGTTCCCGATGAAGGAAAAGATCCATACCAGGCTAGCCATGGTAACTAAGACCATAATGAAAGGGGTAAAAGGGCAAGACTTCAGCATTGCGCCCATGATCGTTGCAGACATATATCGGGCCTTCGAAAGGTGTCAACAAGGAGCAAATAATTTCGAAGGTTGCAATTTATTACTTCAACTCTGGCTCATGGAACATCTCCAAAGAGGCGAATACCGACAGGATATTCACCACAGAATGTGGGATGACCACATCGCTTTCCATCACCCAAAGCGAATGAATTATATCCCCGACATGTTCGCTCAGCCTGAAAATGCCGAGGGATGGGTTGAGATTTTTGATAACTTGACTGAAGAGCAGGTTCAATCGATGTTTGAATGGTTTCTAACAGAGGAGTTCATCATTCGATCCCAAGACGCATCATTTCTGATACTGATTGGTCTAAGGGGGACACACCCTTACGTCCTTCTTAGAGTTATAAGGCAAGCAGGAAGGAAGAAAGTCATCCCTAGGGTCGAGAAGATGAGCCATCTTCGAGCTGACTTTCAAAATAATGACAGTCCTCACAAGTGCCAAGCTCGGCACCTGCGGCACTGCATGGTTATGCTTGAGAAAGACACCATCGAGCTAGACAGGTATCATGACGGTTATACCCCTTTCTATCTTGGTTGGTTAGAAGAGGATTTGGGTGGTCAGAGCAAGCCGGGGTACGTCCGAGGTCACAGGGTTATAGATGAAAGGGCTGAGGCACAAGTCAAATACAACCAACTGCGCAAAAGGATCCGAGAAAATGAGGATGACCACCACAAGATACATGAGTCCAAAAATAAACTGATCGAGGAATGGAAGGACATGGCTATCAACGCCAATAAGAGGCTGGGGTACTTTGAACGAGGTATAGTCGAGCTGGAGGAAAAGTTCATCAAAAGAGTTGAATATTGTCAAAAGGCTAAGGGAGCTGCAGGGGGATACCTAGCAAGAACTTACCTGTTGCTGGGACTTCACGAGCTGGGAAAACTGTACAAGGAAAGCAAGAATGCCGAGTCTGGGGAAGGTCCTTCTGGTACCAAGTAGATATGAGTGTCTTTATTTTTCTATCAATGTAATAAGGTCAATGGCCATTAGTGACTTTTATTTTTCGTCTATCGTTTTAGGATTTGTCTATTTTTCTTGACAATAAAATGTGTCATTTAGCGTTTTAAGTTCTCCAAATCAATTTGTCGCTAGGCCTACCTCGGGCACAAAGAGGTTCCCAACTTAGGACGCGCTTTACATTTCCGCATTATGTGTTTAAATACCGCAATATTTCTTTTCATAATCCTCACTGACATGGTTACCTTTTGTTTTATTTTTTCCTACTCCCCTCCCCAAAGGTTAGTTCGCGCCTTCTAGCATTATCAGCCTATCGCACCAGATCCAAGGGACCTCCACCTTCTCCTCCTCCTAGTCCTCCTAAGGGCAAAGACAAAGGCAAAAGTAAGATGGAAGAGTCCAGCGTCACCAGAAAGAAGAATAAGATTGAACGGGTAGAGGCCACTGATGGCCGAGGTATTTAGGTCCTGCATGAGAACATGTCACCACTTGAACAGAAATTGCTGAAGTTTCAGGAAGAACTCGATCAAGTCCGGAATCTGGCCAACTTGTCATTTTCCCTCAACGTCCCCAACGTCAACCTTCCAAATTCTCAAAACCCCGCACCTCAACAAAATATCCCAAGACAGCAAAATCATCCCGCACCTCACCATCACGCCACTTCCCCAAAGAACCAAACTCCCCCGACGCAGTGCCATGCCTTGCCACACCTCAAATAACACTCCACTACTCATCCTAGAACCTCAAAACCCCACAAAAGACCATTTCCACACCTATAACAATCCCGTCTATGTGGAAACCGTAACCCACTCCACTTTGCCTATCCCACAGGCATCCGAGTCTGACGAAAAAGACTTGCTTATCAGGAACCTGGCCGAGGAGCTTAGGAAACTGACCAGCCGAGTCAGTGGGTTAACCCAAAAAAATCCTGTGCATACCATTCCGGAATGAAAGGACACACTATCGAAGAATGCCATTCTCTGAAGGACAAACTACAGGCTCTCATTGACAATAAGATTATTGTGGCAAAAGACCCCGCTCCAAATATCCGCGATAATCCTTTGCCAGACCATAAGGATAGAGGTATCCATATGATTGAAATAGAAGATGAATGGGATCCCGAGGGATCAATCGGGTTGATCGCAGAAGGCGATGACCCAAAGAAACCCACAGTCACTCTCAAACCGATCATAATCCAGATTTAACCATCTGAGGACGTTGAGGTGAATATGTCTATACCATTTGAGCTTGAAGCAGTGCCACCTGCAAAGTCACCAGTGCCAATTGAAGTTGAGTTTGTATGTCCAGCAAATGCACCGGCACCATTCGAGGTCGTAGTCTTGCCACCCCGAACACACATTCCACTTGAAGTAAGGATGGCCGCACCAATTCCGGTGGAAATGTCAACCACGCCACCCTTATATTCAAACGGTTTCCCTTAGGACTACACAACTGAGGCGAGAAGGAAAAGGAAGGTCAGGTCTGAGGAAGCTGTCGCAGCACAAGGTATGATGAGAACTGGTAGGGTCTACACCCTGAGCATCTGGCCGAGTCAAGAAAGCAGGCTACCAACCGGCCTCCCCTTATCGAAATAGGTCCCGATGACCTTTAGAGAAAGGTACAGGCTAAGGAGTATTCAGTCATCGACCAGCTGAACAAGACACCGGCACAGATATCCATCCTCTCTCTGTTGTAGAATTCCGAAACACATAAAAATGATTTGTTGAAAGTGTTGAGTGAAGCATATGTGCCAAACAACATCACTAGTGGGGAAATGGCCAATATGGTAGGCCAGGTACTGGAGAGTCATAAAATCACTTTTCATAAGGACGAGCTACCACCTGAAGGATTGGGGCACAACAAAGCACTGCACATCACCGTGAAATGCGAAGATCATTTCATCACAAGAATCTTGATCGATGGAGGTTCTAGTCTTAACATCTCTCCGTTGATAACACTCAAAGAAATTAGGTAAAGGGCTACATGAGATAAGGCATGGAGCGATCAATGTGAAAGCCTTCGACGGATCTCAGAGGTCCACCATGGGGGAGATTAGTCTATGTCTGCAGATGGGACGAACTTGGTTCGAAGTGGATTTCTAGGTGATAGATGTGCCAGCATCCTACAACCTGTTGTTGGGACGACCCTGGATTCATGTTGCTGGGGCCGTAATGGCAATGCTACATCAGGAGATAAAATTCGAGTGGAACCACCAAGAGGTGATTATTCATGGTGACGGTAGCAACCCCATTTATAGTCGTCAAACTATTTCGGTGATTGACGGAAAAAGGAAGATAGGCGGAGGAACTTACCACCTCATTGAGCGGGTCAATGCTATCGACAAGGACAAGTGGTGGGATAGCAAGATTAAGAGCATCCTGAACTGGAGAGGATATGAACCAGGCAAAGGGCTCGGTAAGAACCTCCAAGGGATCACGAAGCTCATAAAGCTCAAGGAACATGGCACCACTTTCGGTCTGGGTTATGAGTACACTTGGCAGGAATTCAACGACTGGTCGCCACCTTGGCGCGGTCCCTATTACCCTTTGGATCAGCCGATACCTCATCTTGAGCAGACTTTCAAGAAGGCCGACATTATTTACGGTTTAGACGAGGAAGAAGCACTTGCATCAATGAGGAGTTTGTTCCTAGAGGATGAGGATATGGATTGTTGTGTTGTTCTTGAGGAGGAGGGAAAGGAAGGCCCTTCCATACAAACTGTAATCAAGGGGACATATCTCAAGAACTGGTCTGTCAAAACGACCAAAGCCCGACGAGCCTCGGGGTAGCAAGGCTAAAACAAGCATTATTTACTATTTCATTTACTAAATGATTTTCCTTTTCTTGTATTTTTCAATTTCTGCAATAAAGATCTTCAATGTTCAAAACAATATTCAATTCATCAAAGCATCTTCTAAATTTCTCTTACGAATCTGATATTTATTGCTATGTTCTTCTCTCATTACTTTATTTATACAACATTACTATTACTTGTCTTGATGAACCGATGACTGTGACATGCAATGATACAACGCAAAAAACGGACATTGATTCAGATGAAGACGACATACCTGATGAGATTGTCAAAGAAGTTGAGAAATTTTAGAACAGACCTAAGTCCAACCTGGACGAGACTGAAGTTATCAACCTGGGAGATTCAGAAAATGTCAAGGAGACTCGCATCAACATTCATTTATCACCATCAGTAAAGAATGAATACACAAAGTTTCTAAAAGAGTATGAGGACGTATTTGCATGGTCGTATGATGACATGGCCGTTCTAAGTACGTCTATTGTGGCTCACAAACTGCCAACCAATCTAATGTGTCCACCGGTGAAACAAAAGTTCATAAAGTTCAAACCCGACATGTGTTTGAAAATCAAAGAAGAAGTTACCAAGCAGATCAACGCCAAAGTTCTCCGGGCAGTAGAGTACCCGACATGGTTAGCCAACATTGTACCTGTGCCAAAGAAGGATGGGAAGGTCAAAGTCTGCGTCGACTATCGGGATCTCAACCGGGCCAGTCCGAAAGACGACTTCCCTTTACCAAATATACACATTCTGATTGACAACTGCGCCAAGCATGAATTGCAGTCCTTCGTGGATTGCTTCACTGGTTATCACAAGATTTGGATGGATAAGGAAGATGTTGAGAAAACGACGTTCATTATGTCGTGGGGAGTGTATTGTTAAAAGATGATGCCATTCGGTCTAAAGAATTCAGGGGCCACCTACATGAGGGCCATCACCATATTTCATGACATGATTCACAAGAAAATCGAGGTGTACGTGGATGATGTCATTATCAAATCAAAGAAAGCTGCTGATCACATGGAGAATTTGAGGAAGTTCTTCAATAGATTGCGAAAATACAATATGAAACTAAACCCCACGAAGTGTGCATTCGGGGTTCCTGCTGGGAAGTTGCTGGGGTTTATTTTAAGCCGCCGGGGAATAGAATTGGATCCGTCAAAAGTCAAAGACATTCAAGAGCTACCACCACCAAGGAATAATAAAGATGTGATGAGTTTCCTGGGGAGGCTTAATTACATCAACCGGTTTATGGCAGTCTACCGTCATCTGTGAGCCAATCTTTAAGATGCTAAAGAAGGACGCTGCGACCAAGTGGACCGATTATTGTCAAAAGGCTTTCGACATAATCAAGGAATATTTGTCAACATCGCCAGTCCTAGTACCGCCCGAGCTAGGCAGGCCTTTGTTACTCTATTGCAGTGTTAGATGGAGCTTTCGGCTGCGTTCTGGGGAAGCACTATGAAACAGGAAGGAAGGAACACGCTATTTATTACCTCAGCAAGAAGTACACTCCATATAAGGCCCGGTATTCTCTATTAGAGCGTACATGTTGTGCTCTAACTTGGGTCATCCAAAAGCTGAGGCATTACTTCTGCGCCTACACAACATATCTCATATCAAGGATGGATCCATTAAAGTACATCTTCCACAATCCCATGCCCACTGGCAAGATAGCCAAGTGAAAAATCCTGCTGAGCGAATTCGACATTGTTTACATGACTCAGAAGGCAGTTAAAGGACAAGCTCTGGCAGGCCATCTTGCTGAGGAGGTGTCATTCATAGGAGAAGACATTGCAGAATCCTATGATGGTTGGAGGATGTTCTTTGATGGAGCGGCAAACTTCAAAGGAGTCGGTATTGGAGCAGTCCTAGTATCAGAGACCAGTCAGCATTATCTGATATCCGCCAAACTCAAGTTCCCTTGCACCAACAATATGGCCGAATATGAAGCCTGCATCTTGGGGCTCAATATGGCCATTGACATGGACGTCCAGGAACTGTTAGTGATCGGTGATTCAAACTTACTGGTACATCAGGTTTAAGGAGAATGGGAAACAAAGAATTCCAAGATACTGTCGTATATGGACCACGTACAATAATTAAGAAAGAGGTTCACAAAGATAGAGTTCCGGCATGTCCCCAAAATCCAGAATGAGTTCACCGACGCATTAGCTACTTTCTCCTCAATGATCCAGCATCCGGACAAGAATTTAATTGACCCTATTCCTATAAAGATACATAATAATCCAGCTTACTGTGCCCATGTCGAAGAAGAAGCAGACGAAAATTCGTGGTTTCATGACATCGATGAGTACTTGGAAAAAGGAGAATACCCCGAGCTTGCAGATTCCACTCAGAAACGCACACTTCGGAGATTGTCCAACAATTTCTTTCACAACAGAGGAATCCACTATAGGAGGACTCCCGATTGGGGTTATTAAGGTGTGTCGATGCAAAAGAAGCATCAAAATTGCTGGAAGAAATTCATGTTGGGACCTGTGGCCCACATATGAATGGTTTTGTTCTTGCAAAGAAGATACTCCGAGCTGTTTACTTTTGGATGACTATGGAAATGGACTGCATCCAATATGTTCGGAAGTGCCACCGTTGCCAGATACATGAGGATATGATAAAGGTGCCTCTAAGTGAGCTCAATACAACCAGCTCACCATGGCCGTTCGCCGCTTGGGGTATGGACGTTATTGGACCAATCGAGCCTGCCGCCTCCAATGGCCACAGGTTCATTTTGGTCGCCATTGACTACTTCACTAAATGGGTCGAAGCACCCTTCTACAAAGCAGTTACTATGAAAGTCGTGGCTGACTTTGTCCGCGACTGCATTGTTTGTCGGTTCGGAGTTCCCGAATCAATCATCACCGACAATGGTTCTAATCTTAATAGTGACTTGATGAAAGCTATGTGTGAAACTTTCAAGATCAAACACAAGAATTCCACAGCATAAAGACCTCAGATGAATGGAGCCGTAGAGGCCGCTAACAAAAACATCAAGAAGATACTAAGGAAGATGATAGAAAGGCACAAGAAGTGGCATGAAAAGTTATCATTCGCCTTATTGGGATACCGCACCACTATCCGCACATCAACAGGGGCAACTCCCTATATACTAGTTTATCGTACAGAGGCTGTAATTCCTACCGAAGTGGAGATTCCATCTCTAAGAATTATACAGGAAGGTGAGTTCAGCAATGCAGAGTGGGTAAGAAGCCGTTATGAGCAACTAGCCCTCATAGACGGGAAGAGAATGAATGCAGTATGTCATGGCTAACTGTATCAGAACAGAATGGCCAGGGCCTTCAACAAGAAAGTCAAGCCGAGACGATTCACACCAGGGCAACTGGTGTTAAAGAAAATCTTTTCGCGTCAAGATGAAGCCAAGGGGAAGTTCTCTCCCAACTGGCAAGGTCCGTACAGGGTTCATAGAGTTCTGACAGGAGGAGCACTCATACTTGCAGAAATGGACGGAGAAGTTTGGCCGAAACCGATCAGTTCAGATGCAGTCAAGCACTACTATGTGTAATCTTTATGCTTTCTCAGTGATGTAAATTGAACTACGCCTGATCTGATTCCCGTTTAAGAGGGGATACATAGGCAGCCCTATGGGTTCGGTCACAATTCAATAAAAATCTACTTTTTCCCGCAATTGGAAACTTGGGCAGAATTTTGAGGAGGACCCTCAAAATTTCGAAGCGAGTAGCAGTCCACAAGCATTCACCCAGCCAACTGGGGCATCCTCAAAATTCTGAAGCAAGTTCAGCCAATCGCCACGCGAGCAGTAGTCAGAGGCGTCCACCCAGCAAACTGGGGCAGAATTTTGAGGACCCTCAAAATTCCGTAGCAGAAGATGTCGCAATGTCTCAAGCCGTGTCATGTCGTTGGTTCATCTAAAAACTATTTTGGATTATATATTACAAAATGATGCATATTTATTTTTTCTGAAGCAGCTTGTTTAGCGAACGCTACCCCAATGACATAGACAGTATCATCACGACCAAGCAAATGAGCCAAGCAGAGCTAGCAGGAATGCGAACTAACCTTTTCCCTTTACAAAACTCACGATCTTTCTTTGGATGCAGGCACAAAATTGCAACAGCCGCAAAATATAGTATCCGCTTAAAGGACAGACATCGTTCCTCAAACTTGTCATGCCAAAATTTATTATCATCAAAAACGATGCTTCATTATCACAATGCTCTACCACAATTTAACACCATCTAAGAATTTATGTTGTCCTTCCTTAATTCTTGCATAAGGCTACCTTTCTGCCTTCCGAGACTAAACAATGTCTCCATCTGCATTCGCATATTGCATAAGGCTACCGTTCTACCTTCCGAGATAAACGATGTCTTCATCTGCATTCGCATATTGCATAAGGCTACCTCTCTGCCTTCCGAGACTAAACGTTGTCTCCATCTGCATTCGCATGTTGCATAAGGCTACCATTCTGCCTTCTGAGACTAAACGTTGTCTCCATCTGCATTTGAATCTTGCATAAGGCTACCTTTCTGCCTTCCGAGGTTAAATGCTACCTCCATCTGCATTCACATATTGCATAAGGCTACCGTTCTGCCTTCTGAGACTAAACGATGTCTCCATCTGCATTCGCATATTGCATAAGGCTACCATTCTGCCTTCCGAGACTAAACGCTGTCTACATCTGCATTCACATATTGCATAGGGCTACCAATCTGCCTTCCGAGACTAAACGATGTCGCCATCTGCACTCGCGTCTTGCATAAGACTACCGTTCTGCCTTCCGAGGTTAAACGCTACCTCCATCTGCATTCGCATCTTGCATAAGGCTACCATTATGCCTTCTGAGGTTAAATGCTACCTCCATATGCATTTGCATCTTGCATAAGGCTACCATTCTACCTTCCGAGGCTAAACACTACCTCCATTTACTTCTCAAAAGCAATCAATGCCTCTAGCATTATTTACTGTGCTTTCCTTTTGGGCTAAGCTCTTCCCCTTTAATTTTCAAGACTAAACTCTGCCTTGTCAGCATCATACTATTCTTCATGGGGTGAAATATCTCCAACTTATCCAAAGGCGTCATCGTTCAGAGGAACCATCTTCATGGCCCGAGAAAACCATGTCATGGCTTGAGGATCTCTTTTATCAGTTTGCATATCATTATTTAAAGGCATCATAGTTCGGAGGCATCATCTTCGTGGCCCGAGAACATCATTTCATGGCCTGCGAATCCTGCATCAAGAAATTCATGGCCCAGGACATCATGGTATAGAGACGTCATCCTTAACCGTCCAAAGACATCATTCATAGTGCAACGAGAAATTGCGTCATGTTTAAATTACGAAAGATATGTTTGTGTTGCTCATTTGCAGGTAACCAGGCAAGCAACAGCTATCATGGCAGGCGCGGTCCTGCCCCAGTTCTCCTAACTACCCCGTAAGCCGCTTGTTCACCTAACCTTATACTTTGCGTCCGTTCTTGTAAAACTTCATCGGTATATTTCGCCGATGACTCTTGAACTACATACGACTTGATTCCTGTAAAACCAAAGATATGTAGGCAACCCAAAAACCAGGGTGCGGCGTAAACCTCTTCAAACCGCTTTGCTCGGTCAAAATTGGCCATCATGTCTTTACCCGGCGACTCTTTCATCCTTCCCGGGTAAAGAGGGGCAGCTGTTGATACCCAATTTTTCCTCAAATCATTTTTAACTTGCATATATACTTCAAAATCAGGTTTCCATAATAATTGGTATTTTTCTATAATTTTACCATATTTTTATTAATTTATTTTTTAATTCATCCAGTGTTATAAATTGCATTACAAATGATTTCAAAAATATTTCTTGACTTAATATATTATTTTTAATCCTATTGAGACCAAATGATTTCACAATTAGCCGGATTGACACTCTTTGGCTATAATTGCAATAACTTTGCAATTATAGCCTAATCACATGTTTTATACTATTTTTTATCCAATAATTAGTCATTCTATATTTTAAATACTAGTTAATCATTTTAATTTATCTTCTAAGCATCAATTTAAGTTTTTCATAATTATCAGCTATGTTTATAAATTGTTTTAGCTAATTTAAGTGGGTATTTAACAATTAGCCACCATTATTTCAATTTTAGCCTAAAATTGGCCTAATCCCTAACCCAATTGAAATAACCCAATAGACCCAAGCCCAATACCTATACTACCCGGCCCAACCCCAAAACAATCTGAGTTGTTGATCAAGTTAGATCAACGACCCAGATTTTTGTTACCTTAATTAACCTAGACTACCCCCCCTCCCGACCCCTCTCATTCTCACCGGTCCCTCCTCTCTCTGACTCTCTCTCTCTCTAGTCTCTTCTAGAGACTTCCTGTCTCTTCAGATTCTAATGGAACTCTTCATCTTCTCCGACCATCCCTTTGCCGGAAACCTCGAAACCTTCACCACCCTCTGCCTTCTATGGTTTTGTTATGCCGGTAATGTCATCCCTAAGGCCCTCGAGGGGTGAGGACTCGTCTGTTCACACCCATGGTGTTTCTACTTACCCCAGGCCTTCAAGGCTTTAATTTCGAGTGAGGTCTATGACCTTTGAGGCTGAGCCAGTGACATTTGAGGTTCTTCTCATCTTCTCTGAGGTTTTCTTTGAAACCCTAAGGTTTGAAACTTCCGATTCCTTCAGATCTACAATAGATCTATGCATATTATGAGTTATTATGATATTTCCTTTAAAGATCTTCTATTTTTTTCTAAACGGTTCTTCATTTTTAACTAGGGTTCCGAAACCCTTTTTTCAAAATGGTTTTCTTTGTCGATTTTTTAAACACTATCTCATGATTTTCCCTCACATTATTCATTATTAAAACCCTTTCCTGTCGTGTGGTCAGTACATGTGTTCGATTGTCACAAATGGCTTGAATTTCTAGTGATATTACTCTGTTTTCCTATTAGGGTTTATGACTCTTCGTCTCTTTTGTGTATATCATGTCTACTCTGTTGATTCGTACTAGTATCTGTGTAAAACCCTAATTTTTTGGACATAAAACCCTAAAAACTACAGTTTGCCTGCGTGTTCACATATGTGCTTATGTTTCATTGATCTTTACCCTATGTTGTTTGTCTTTGGTTCTTCTTGCCTCCCTGACTCACATGATTCCTAATTTCATATACTAGGGTTTCTGTGTTCTTGCTTAACAACCGTGTTGTTTCATGTTGATTCTCATCAATTAATATTATGCTTGCTCGAGTCCTTGATTTTGTGTTATTTGTCACTCAATTGTTGCCTGACTTATAGCTTTGCTTATAATGTGGTCATTCCTGCTATACATAAGAGTCTCTATTCACTAGTTGTTTGAATTTCTGATTCACTATGATTCGAAAAGCCCTACTGATCTCTCATGAGATATTCTTCTGATTTCCAACCCCTAATTTGTTTTTCTTACCTTGATTTGTTACTATGATTGATATTTCTTCCTTAATTGATATTTTTCCGAACCTAGTTTCAATTGCTTGCTTGATTTGGTCTGAAATTATTTCTTACATGTCCTATGCATGGTAACTTTCCTTAATTATGCTTACCTACTAGCCATTTGAGTTCAACCTTCAATTAAGGGATACTTAATTGCTTGTCATGAACACTGTTTTACCTCCTTTCCTTATTTGTTACTTACCATTTGAATAGCTCCTTAATTCAAGGGAGTACTTGGGTGGTTATGCCCTGATTGGTTCCCAGTCTCTTAATTATGGCTAATTTGATTCCAACCATTATTTTCACCTAGTTTCAAACTGTATATATATACTCTATTCATTCTTAGACAAACACGAACTAATCTGTTCAACTATCTCTCTCACAATTAAAAAACTCTATGCTCTCTCTCTCTCTCTCTCTCTCTCTCTCTCTCTTCTGTGGTAGTTACTACTATTCTAAGTTAGCTGGATGCAAGCCAAGGCTAACTATTGTGCATCTCCTACTTCCTGTTTGTGTTACTGCTTTTTTTCACTTCACTGGTATGTTCTAATTCTGATTTCAGTTCTCAAACCAACATGTTTCTATTACTGTTGCAAATCACTATGTTTCTAATTTGCTTTTACTTATTATTTTGTTATTCAACATGTAACTAGGATCATGAACTCCTATATGCATGTTAAGTTTATGCTTTACTTGTCAATGACCAGCATGTTTTTGTATACTTAACACATGTTTCTTATGTGAATCACCATGCCTATGACTAGTACATTAGTTTAATCATGGTCATAGTTGTTTGGTGTTAATCTAATCTGGTACTTTACTGTACCCCTGATCCTATGAACCCTTAGGAGCTTCTGATTGCATACCTATATGTGTTTCTGTCTGCTACATGTGTGCCCTCACATGCTCTGTATAATTCCCTCAAATCCCATTACCCTGCTTGTGATTGTTGGACTATCCCAGGTCCTTTGTGTGATGTTGAACTTCTATTTCAATCAAGTTTCCCTCTTCAACACTGTTTTTTCCCACTTAGCCTTTCTCAAAACTATTTCTTACTTAAACCTTTTATAAAATAAAAAGCACTCTCACATATACTCTTTGAAGTCTACGTTCTGCCCCTTCTGTGTGAGCATTGCCTTGGGACCCTTGAGCTCCCTCTGGACTTTGACACACAGATGCTGGACATTCCACATTGCACTTACTCTATTTTGGCTATGAAATCTGGGTGTGAGCACTGCCCGGGAGCCCTTGAGGTCCTTAGGGAACTTTGACACACCCTGATTGTTAAAAGGCTGTGAAACATTACCTAGCATTGAGGACCTGGAGACTTGAGCCTATTCGGTAGGCTCCCTATAGTTAACTTATTATTTTTCTTCTATTTCAGTTGTGTACTTTATATCCAATGGTCTGTAATAACTAATTGTAAACAACTCTGGGGTCGGATAGTGAAAATGGATGGGTGATATGCATGATGTAGTATAATTAAGGGTAGAGACCATGTTTCTAGGTTTATTTTCTCTATGCGCAATAGAAGCCATGTTTAGGTAAAACATTTCATGCATTAGATATCATGCTACTTAGGATTTATGTGTATTCAACATCTCATCTACGCTTAGAAATCCTACCTATAGGATAAATAATTACAATAAAATATGTTGTTATTGCGTGATTTTGTCCATGTTCTGAAACTTCACTAGAAGTACTGTCTTAGGATAAATTAACTGCATTCATGTCTCATCATGCTATAGACGTAGAGATTGCAGTTAACTTCTTAGGTAAACAACCATTAAAATCTGTCACCTATGCTATTCCTGAAACTGTGCATATCGCTATGATTCTATGTGCATTTAGAAATCCTGTTTAAGTTATTATGCATCATGTTGTATTAAATATCATGTTATAGGATCGTATCTATTTAACTGCACTTAGTCTAAATACAGAACAGTCCCCTGTTCCAAGCAACTGGTAATTAGTCCTAGCACATCTTCAACACCTAGAATTGCATGTTATTAGCTATAAATAACCTGGAGTCGTTAGCAAATCTGAATAACTGTAGCATGTTATCCTACACCTAGGCGAGCCTTAGGTAGTAATTAACTTTAAAAAAAATAAAATCAGAAATGTATTTGTGATCATGTTTAACGGTCAGCATTATTAAAACCAGTAGGCAAGCCTGATTAAGACTTCCTCTCTAAGTTATGCAATAAATCTGTCTTTGTGTTATCACCTAGATACCATGCTTTAGGATTGTGAATTAATATGGACCTTAGTTGTGTATGAGACATGATGCTTATGTGTATTGTGTGTGGAGGAATACTTGAGCCTTTATTTGCTTTCTATGCTTTCCTTTATCTGCAAACCTACTTGTTTTGTTATCTGTCACCCTAGAATTTTACGTTTAAAACCTGAGGGTCTGCCTAGCACCTCCCTTTATGATAGGAGTCTTAATTTCCTCCGGGACTGACAAGAAGAGATGGGTAAATACATGCAATAGAGGTCGAGACCAACACTCGTTTTTAATAACCTTACGGGGTGGGAAAGGTAGAGTATGGATATGATGACTGGTGCGCTAATACCACGTGTAGCCCCTCTTCGAGAAGTGATTACTAGGTATTTCATTGATGTGATCCATATTATTATAAACCTAGGACACCTTTTATATGCTTAGCTCGTAATCCTTTTCGAAAGCTAATCATCTTTACTTTTTTTTTAACATCTGCATGCTTAAGACTTAATCCCCTCTTATTTGAGCATTTATTTGTTATTTGCTAATTGTACAAATTCACGAAATTATTTGGCCGGGAACCACACTTGTGGATCCTGAGGGGTGCCTAACACCTTCCCCTTAGGATAATTTCAAGCCCTTACCAAATCTCTCGTTAGTAACGTAGTTGTAATTGAACCCTTTAAGTGCCCTAGCGCACCGTTAAAATCGTTAGGTGGCGACTCTTCAAAATATGCAAACCCCTTTCCCAAAAGGACCGAGTTGTCCCAACCAATGTCATAAACCCGATCTCCGCGAGGAAAAAGGGGGCGCGACACCGATGTTGTTCCAAATGAGTTTTTCGGCGAGTTTTTTAACGAGGCAACAATGAATCTTTCTAACTTAGAATCAAGCCCGATTACGAATTGGCACCAAAGATCAATTCAACAATATCCGAGGTTCCTTTGCAATCAACCTCAAATACTGAGGGGCTACCCTCGGATATGCATTATCTTCGAATATCAACTCTAGCAAGGAAGCTATTTCATAAAGGGAGGATCTCGACATGTATGATTTATTGTAATGGCCAAACAGACAAAACGAACCGTTTCCACGTAGATTGCTCGAGCCGTGGCATAAAACATGTATGCATGTATGATTGTTTTGATCAAGAATAAAGATAAATAGTTTCTTGCAATCATCTTATATTTTAAAACTTTTCCTCTTTACATCCCCCTAAAGAGCTTCGTACTTCCGAAAATAACAAGCCCAAGGGAAATACATAACCAGAACAAAAATGACAAGCCCCTCACTCGGGAACTGCCGTCTAACTCAAATAGCCCAAGTCCTCGAGCCTCGGGGGAAAAACACCTATTAGGAAACTTCCCGGTTTCTAAAGGCCACGGCAACCCCACTCGGGGAATGTTATCTCGGGAAAACTCGGGAAAATAAGCGCAATGGGAAGTTCCCAGACTAAAAGGTTATGATCAATTTAACACGGCTCGGAGATGTCAGAATCCCGTAACAAAAAATAGGCCTTCAAAAAAGAGAAATTTTTCACAACCGGTTCTAAAGGCTGCCCTAGGAAAAGTCATAAACTTAAGATATTTCGGGGGAAAAATCTTCGGTAACATCAAACCCCAACAATCCCTTAACCCAGAAAGGCAATAAAAGTAAGATTTGTTCGAACCCTCAAACACAACCTCATTGTTTCATGCTAACGCATTTCAACCTTTGTGAATACAAGTAATAAAGCAAAGGAAAAATTTGAGAGCCGAAAAGGGAAGAAAAACCTTTTATATATATAATAAGTTTTTACAAAGGCCAGATCGGCCTAGTACAAAAATTTACAATGGCCAAAACGGCCTAAAAATGATGCAAAAAAAAAAGCAAAAATATAAAGACCTAAGTGTCCGGGTCTTCATCGGAGGTAGCATCTCCATCCTCGGGATCTTCCCCATCTTCGGACTCTCTTAAGCTCTTCTAGTCTTCCTCGGGAAAGTCCAGCTTCCGGGCCCTAGCATCCTCTGCTTTAGCATTCTCTCCCTGAGCATGAACTCCCTTGAGGGCTTCCCTTCGAGCTTGCCATTTTACATGATCCACCGTGCTTTAGGCCTTTTCTTGGATGGTCTCGACATCGACCTTAAATTAGGCCACTTTAGCATCAGCTTTGGTGTTGTCCACAACCACCTCACATCTGTCCACTTCGAGTTCATTGTCCAAGTTTTCCTTATCAGAAACATCTAAGTCCAACTGAGATTGAAGCTCCTTGATTTTCTCGACCTGCACTGAGGCCTTCTCTTTTGCAGCTTGGAGCTGGGTCTCGGCTGACTCAAGTTGTGCTTGGAGGGTTTTCTTTTCGAGGCTAAGATGTCCATATTCTTCTTGAATTCTTCAGCATCGACTAGTTGTTACACCCTGCAAAATTATGTTGATGTTACGTCTGGCAGTATTACATTACGATGATGTTCGCTTCGCAGTATTAAATTACGATGGTGTTGCACCCTGTGGTATTCCACGTTGAATTGATCGAAAGGTAATTGACATCAGTCCAAGGAAAAGATTATTTGGAGATTATAAGGAATGTACTATTTCAAACAAGTGATAAGTAAATATGTGGAGGTAAGAGCGTGAGTGAATCAAAGAAAATGAATTTCGTCGAAATTTGAAACTTTGGGTAGGTCTAAGCTATAATACCACGTATTTATGGACTAGTTCCATACAAGGTACCACATGAACATGATAGTAAGGTGTATAAAGTATATTAAAAGTGAGTAGCATTTTAGATAATTTGAGACGATTCTTAATTATTTGGATAAGTGGTTAATTATTGGACTAGTGGGGATTAATGAATTGATTAAGGGATTAAGTGGGTAACTTTTGAATAAGTATTATATTCATACACGTGGCAGCCCATCACTTTAAGTGATGACTCATGAACTATGTTGCAAAATGGCAAGATAAGGTGTAATTTGGATGGCTTAGTCATTATGCAAAATGGGGCCTATAAAGCTTAATTATAAATGACTTTTATGTGTCTTTAAAGAGACCCTTACGGACAAAGTTTAAAAAGGAGATTCATTAGAATCTTTCAAAAAATGAGATAATGTAACATGAGTTCTTCAATAAAAACAAATTCCTATGAAATATTTAGCAAAATAGCGACGGGATTTTGCGGTTCTAAGGGAGTACAATGCAACCTTCTCAAAAATATCACACGGATATTTTTCCTATTCCAGGTATGTTAAGGCTAATATCTTCTTTCATTTTGTATAATCTCGTAATTACACGAGTTTGATAACGAGGCATAAAGAAAAATTCATTTCCCGGAATTTACGTATATTTTTCTATTTGAACAAGTAGTCCCGTATATATACTTTTCCCTCTAATAACGGGAAGCGTGTTCAAATAAGACTAATTTTAATTTGCATTTCGTGTTTGAATGTACAACAGAACCTTTTCAATTAAAGATATCCATGATAGTCCTGGAAAGAAGTGAAGCAAATAAAGAACCAAATATAAGTTAGTCTTATGGACAAAATTAAATGCAACATCCTAGGAAATACTACTACCTTCGTCATATGATTAAGAAATTCAGGTTGACAAAAGGCAAACAAGCCATATATAATAAGTAGTATTGCAAGTGTTATCATAGGCAACTACTTCAAATACGTGCAGGAGGTTAATGTTTTCTTGGCTCATATATACATACTAGCACATGAAATTCTTCTGCATATATAAATTCTAAGATAATTTGAAAATGGCGAGAATATTCAACGTCGTGGTAGATGGTAACACTGGGTTTCAGGATTCTAGGACGTTGATCATGATTGGAATGGTTGCTTTGTTTATTTTAATGATATCAATGGTCATCTTAGCGTATTCATATTCATTTGAGTATTTCCTTTTTTCAGTCAAGAAAGCAGAGAGTTTATATATACAGTATTATAGTATTTTCATTACCATCGAGATATAATCGACGGGCAGGCCCCTATTGGGCAACCTCTGATCAGATGGTAAGTTATACACCGAGCCTAGTGTGGCCGAGCGCCTATATGTGAGCCCAGTTGGTCGAGATACAGAGCCTAGTATGGCCGAGCGCCTATATGTGAGCCCAGTTGGTCGAGATACAGAGCCTAGTATGGCCGAGCACCTATGAGTGAGCCTAATACAGTAGAGCAGTTATATAAATATATATATATATATATACCGAGCCTTATAGGGCCAGGCAACTATTTTACTTACTATATTGAGAGAGTTGAGTCAGTATTAACAGGTAAGCGTATCTTCAGAATATCTTGGACTTCCAGCTAATTGCATTTATTATATTATCAGTTCAGTTTCAGCTTTTAGTATATTTCCTTACATACTCAGTACATTATTTCATACTGACATCCCTTTTCTAGGAGCGTTGTATTTCATGCGTGCAGGTTCAGACAGACATACGGGTGGGCCTCCTCATTAAGTGTTGCCCGAGTTCCCCTTGATCGGTAAGCTCCATGCCTTTTGGAGTTTCCGGGTCTAGATCCTTACGTACATCTTGTATATATATGTATATATGTTATGAGTAGGTCGGGGAGCTGTTCCGATCACAGACATCCATCAGTAGAGGCTTGTAGACATATCCTGTCAGTTAGTACATTATGTTGGTCTTTCAGGCCTTGTATGTATATTTGGTTGGTTGTCTGTTGTAATAATTATGACGGCCTTGTCGGCCCAGTTTTATATTGACATTTACTCAGCGTTCACAGTTTTCTTGCAACGTGGCCCATGGAAAACGTATGACATCATATGTTCAGAGTCCCTTAGTTGCAAGTTAGTACGCAAGGATAGGTGAGGCACCGGGGGTCGGACTCGCCCCCCCAGGTTTGGGACATGATAGAAGTGGCATCAGAGTAGTTCTATCCTAGGGAGTCTACAAGTCGTGTCTAGTAGAGTCTTGTTTATGGGTGTGTTGGGCACCACACTTATAAGCAGGAGGCTATAGGGCATTTAGGACTGTCACTCTTTCTTTTTACTCTAGATCATGTGGTGGAGCTCACTTATAAGAATTCAAATTCCAAACTTCTATTTTATTCGTAATAAGACGATGCCTACATTCAAAAAGACGATCGATAAGAGATATAGCTGTGGAAGTGTTGAGTTAGAGGAACTCGATTTTGCATCTTGCTTATGATGAGTAAATGTGAGGTCTTCAGCAGATCATGCATGCACTAAAAGGTGTACGGTTCTTGATAAGGAGCTTTTCGGAAAGAATACTTATCCACTCTTACGGTAAAAAGGAATAACGGAACTGGAAGTTAGACAAAAGTTGCAGCAAGTAAAAGAAGCAAGGTGAAGAAGAGTACGAGGTACCCAGTTAATAAAGATTATCATTATTTACCAATCAGGTTGGGAGACATAAGCATTTTGAATTACCTTCAACTGTAATAGATGTATGTACAATCAGCCACACCTATCTTAGTTGAAATTTCCGAAGAATATTGCAAATGTGCTAATAGATCTCCTTGTGAGACATCCAGATGGTGCACTTTAAAATAGTACAACTGGATATGAGTACTACAAAGATAGGAATTGAAAACCTTGAAGGGATAATGTTCTCGCGTCCTAGTAGAGCGAGAACATTTAGCAACCTGAAGAGCCACTAGATGGAGCAAAGGGGAGCTAAAAGCAAACGAATGTCTTGTTCGAGTTTTCATAATAAAGTGATAGGCATAATGTTAGCGGGAAATAAGAAAAGAGTTAATGAAGCATTATGAGTAAGATATGATACATGATATCAACGGTAGATCAAAAGATGATAATATTACAGAATCTATAGTCAATTGAAGGAAGAGAAGATAGGTGACAGGCCTTAGAACAACAAAAGAGTATAGTCCATATAGTCATGTCCTCATCTACTAAGTTCGCAACTCTAGCACGATTACCAGAAGAAAAAGTTAAACCCCAGAATAATAGTAATCAGTATGGGTTGGTGAACAAGATAAACTAAATATGAATTAGAGACTGAGTGATCTGATAATAATCGGCATTACAAGAATTTCAGAGATTGCATTCCGGTGATAATAGATTGCACGACAGAAGAATACTCTTTAAAGGTCATTCAGGAAGACGCTTCCCTAAAGAAAGCAATGTGGGTAAAGTTAAGCTTAAGGGACTGTATGTGCCAGTTACACTAAGTGTCACCCTCGCGAGTAAAGAAATTTATTATCCTTAGTATAGAAGGATTACCGCGAGGCGAGTAAGGGGCATCGATAATATGAAAAGACGCCAAAGATGAAGAGGTAAAACACCTATACGTAGATTATCATAGCACTAAATCTAAGTACTCCCCTGGAGGGTGGATATAGAGTGTCATGATATAAAATCAGAATTAAGTAGTTCTAGTAACTATGGAATGGGAAAGAAACAATGCGATGAAAGTGAGAAAGGGATGAAATTTCACTCATTCAAATCCTACAGATATGCTACAATTCCAGAACATTATGCAAACACGATGTCAAGGAAATGAAGTAAGGGTTCCTGCCTGGGAATGCGAGAGGTAAGTTAAGACAAAGAAAATAATCCAACAAAGATTACGCGGAATATTGACATGAGAATGGGCCAACGGGTAGATAGTAGTTGATTCAGGAAGAGCCTAGTTATGGCTAGATAAGAGGATACAGACAAATCAATAGACTGATCAAGATAAACAAAGTGAACCCCAATATGGGGAATTCAGCCTCGCAGTAATGACATTATAATACTTGAGATATATTCATATAGGAGTTGGGGGAAGTTAAAAAGGTATCGTATGAGTGTTACGGAAATAACAGAGAGTGCTACTAGGAAGATAGTCAAAATATCAGTTCAGAAGAAACCCTACAAGCATAAGGACGTGGAGGTAAGTAACTACGGGTAAGTATAGCAAGGAAGGGCATCAGAAGGTTCGTCGAGTATACAATATAATAAGCTCATAGCTTTACAAGAGTCAGAGGGTCTTCCCTAAGTACTACAATGAAATACTAGCTAAGGAAAATAAGGAAGAAGGCTTCAACCTAAACTCAGTGGACTAAAGAAGAAATGGTCTTATAACAATAGGTTCACAACAACATTGAATGTCCTCCATAAGAAAGAGGAACCTACCAAGGCTAATGGACGGGAAGAAAAATCA
The DNA here is from genome assembly GCA_005239525.1 of Nicotiana knightiana. Classification (NCBI taxonomy): domain Eukaryota; kingdom Viridiplantae; phylum Streptophyta; class Magnoliopsida; order Solanales; family Solanaceae; genus Nicotiana; species Nicotiana knightiana. The sequence goes on from ML427974.1 coordinate 69,896, forward strand.
AAAGTAATACTCGAGATCATATGAAGTTGCACGAAGATTCCGGCATGCGTGGGAACTAAGATAAGCTAAGTAGGCACGCAACAAGGAGGCAGAAAGACCAGGGAAAGTAACAGTTTATGTTTAAAGGAAGCTGAGAGGAACGGAAAGAATTATTCGATCAATGATCCCGAATTAGTTACGTTACAAACATACTTAAGAGTTTGGATAAGCCATGCAGCATATATCTTGACAATCATACAGTCATAGAAGACTCTGATATAAGTTAAAGAAGAACTTAAGTCCAGGTCATAGACAAAGGATTGAATTGATAGAAGATTGTATCCTGAACATTCCATAGCGTCCATGAAAGGGCTAAAGCAATACCACGAGCCGCAGAGCGGAAGATGGCTTAAGCCTACATAAAGGCTGATCAGAAGGAAGAGGAAATTAAAGAGTAACATCAACGAAGTAAATCAGGAGTTTGATTATCGGACCCAGAAAACTATAGAAATCATGATCGAGAATATTGCAGAATTAATCTTAATATCAAAGGTATAAGATAGATAGTACAACAACTGTATTTTATAACGGCTCTACGATAAAGCCAGTTAGAAGAAGTACCAGCCTCACAAGAAGTCCATATGAAGATCCCACCAGATTGTGTATGCAACAGAGGTGCAAGTATTATGATAGAGCTTCAAGTTATGGACGTGAATTACACCTAGGTGGAAGGGAGTTCATGAAAGAGATAGAAGATACGATGAGAGATCTTAAGGTAAGTAAGGTAAAGGTGAACAACTTACGAGATACTCAAAGGCAGAAGATCGTGAATAGTCCATACTTCGGATAAAAGGCTAGAAGCGCGCGGATTCAATATCCATGAATGGTAGCGGCATTGTCAGTAGCATATCTTGCAGCCTATGGTATAGGTATCGAAAAGCCTGACTAAGAGAGTAAAGAAGAGTTAGAGACGATGTGATATCTCGCTTGATGCTCCAAAATAACATAAGGAAATTTATGATGTAAGCAAGTTTAAAGGTTGAAAGTAATATAAATATATATGTTTAGGTCGCAAGATATTGTATGGTGAAGCGACAAGGTTCTAGAAGATAGGAGTAAGGATAAGAACAGGCGAGTGAGAAGGTAAAGAAAATGGATAAATCCTCAGGATTAAACCCATGAAAACAAGAAGAGCATATGGTTTTTATAAGTTATACAAAGCTCACTATAGCTTGAATGAACTCAAATGGAGTCTAAGACTAATAGCATTTAGAAGATATGGAATGCTACCCTGGTAATAGAATGAGGGTGTAATTATGTTAGATAAAGGATGATGTTTGGGCCTTCGATTGTGTAATGATCTAACGAAGAAAATAAAGGGACCTCATGAATTGGATAGGATTAAAATACCCACGCAATGTGAATCACATTGGGATGCTGCGAGATACGATTATGAAAGTATGGTATCACCCCAGGTGGATCAGTCTAATCATTTCAGATGTCCCCTGATGAAACGTGAACCCTAACGGCAGTGTTACATAAAAGGTTATGTTATCAGGGGTAGATTATAGATCAACATTAAGGTGAATCAACAATTGATGGATAAGAGTTCAACAGTATGAGATGAGATTAGACCATCACTCTTAAGGATAAGCAACGAGAGTAACCTAGAGTTGGTTGCAGACCTCAGTAACGATAAATCAAAGTAAGAATTATGGTATAGTATGACCTACGTAGATGCAGTAAAGTCATACGAATGGCTAACCAAGTCCATGAAATAAGATATAGCCATATTTGCAAGTTCTAAAAATTACCAAGCGAAGAACTTCAGTAAACCTATAAATGCCCAGAGAGGCATCCTATTAAGCCTTGTATATATTTACAAAATAAGGCCTAGAGATTGGCTAAAAGCTGGAGGAAAAAGGAGAGAAGAGTCGCATAGGCACACTTACAAGGTCAGTATCAAAGAGGCTGCATGATAGGAGGTAGATACAGTTACGAGATTAGAAGGAATTCGATCACGAGTCATGGCATGGGAAAGAGGCCTAAAGGAGGAATTCCCTGGTCTTTGGATTTATTCAAAGAACAGTTACCTAAATAGAAAGGAGAATACTAAAGTATTTGCAAGAGCTATGGGTTATGAGAATGATAACTGCATCAACCAACATTCGAGGACGAATGTTCCAAAGAGGGGATTGATGTTACACCCTGCAATATTACGTCGATGTTACGTCCGACAGTATTACATTACGATGATGTTATGCTTCGCAATATTAAATTACGACGGTGTTGCACCCTGTGGTATTGCACGTTGAATTGGGCGTAAGGTAATTGACATCAGTCCAAGGAAAAGATTATTTGGAGATTATAAGGATTGTACTATTTCAAACAAGTGATACGTAAATTCGTGGAGGTGAGAGGGTGAGCAAATCAAAGAAAATGAATTTCGTCGAAATTTGACATTTTGGGGTAAAATACGGTCTAAGCTATAATAGCACGTATTTATTGACTAGTGTCATACAAGGTACCACATGGCCATGATAGTAAAGTGTATAAAGTATATTAAAAGTGAGTAGCATTTTAGGTAATTTGAAACAATTCTTAATTATGTGGATTAATGGTTAATTATTGGACTAGTGGGAATTAATTGGATAACTTTTGGATAAGTATTATATTCATACACGTGGAATCCCATTACTTTAAGTGATGACTCATGAACTATGTTGAAAAATAACAAGATAAGGTGTAATTTGGATGGCTTAGTCATTATGAAAAATGGGGCCTACAAAGCTTAATTATAAATGACTTTTATGTGTCTTTAAAGAGACCCTTACGGATGCAAAGTTTAAAAACTAGATTAATTAGACTCTTTTACAAAATGAGATAATATAACATGAGTTCTTCAATAAAAACAAATTCCTACGAACTATTTAGCAAAATAGCGACGGGATTTTGCAGTTCTAAGGGAGTACGGTACAACCTTCTCAAAAATATCACACGGATTTTTCCCTACTTCAGGTATGTTAAGGCTAAGATCTTCCTTTAATTTGCATGATCTCGTAATTACACGAGTTTGATAACGAGGCATTAATAAAAACTCATATCCCGAAATTTACGTATATTTTTATATTTGAACAACTAGTCCTGTATATATATACTTTTCCCTCTAATAACGGGAAGCGTGTTCAAAGAAGACTAATTTTAATTTGCATTTCGTGTTTAAATGTACAACATAACCTTTTCAATTAAAGATATCCATGATATTCTTGGAAATAAGTGAAGCAAATAAAGAACCAAATATAAGTTAGTCTTATGGACAAAATTAAGTGCAACGTCCTAGGAAATACTACTGCATTCGTCATATGCTTAAGAAATTCAGGTTGACAAAATGCAAACATACCATATATAATAAGTAGTACAGCAAGTGTTATCATAGGCAACTACTTTATATACGTGTAGGAGCTTATCCTGGCTCATATATACATACTAGCACATAAAATTCTTCTGCATATATAAAGTCTAAGATAATTTGAAAATGGCGAGAATATTCAACGTTGTGGTAGATGGTAACACTGGGTTTCAGGATTCTGGGATGGTGATCATGATTGGAATGGTTGCTTTGTTTATATTAATGATATCAATGGTCATGTTAGCGTATTCATAAGCATTGGAGTATTTCCTTTTTCTAGTCAAGAGAGCAGAGAGTTTATAAATACAGTATTACAGTATTTTCATTACAATCGAGCTATAATCAATGGGCAGGCCCCTATTGGGCAACCTCTAATCAGATGGTAAGTTATACACCGAGCCTACTGTGGCCAAGCGCCTATGAGCGAGCCCAGTTGGTTGAGATACAAAGCCTAGTATGGCCGAGCGCCTATGAGCGAGCCTACTACGGCAGAGCAGTTAGTAGAATAGGGCCGGAAAACTATTTTACTTACTATATTGAGAGAGTTGAGTCAGTAGCAGCAGGTAAGCATATCTTCATATTATCTTTGACTTCCAGCTACTTGCAGTTATTATATTATCAGTTCAGTATCCTCTTTCAATATGTTGTCTTACATACTCAGTACATTATTTTGTACTGACGTCCCTTTTCTGGGGCGCTGCATTTCATGAGTACAGGTTCAGACAGACAGACGGGTAGGCCTCCTCATTAAGTGTTTCCCGAGTTCATCTTGATCAGTAAGCTCCATGCCTTTCGGAGTTGCCGGGTCTATAGCCTTACATACATCTTGTATATATATGTATATATGTTATGAGTAGGTGAGGGAGTTGTTCTGATCACAGTATATCCATCAGTAGAGACTTGTAGACATATCATGTCAGTTAGTGCAGTATGTTAGGCTTTCAAGCCTTGTATGTATATTTGGTTGGTTGTAATCTATAATAATTATGACGGCCTTGTCGGCCCAGTTTTATATTGACATTTAGTTAGCATTTGCAGTTGTCTTGCAACATGGCCCATGGCCAAAGTATGACATCATATGTTCAGAGTCCCTTAGTTGCAAGTTAGTACGCAAGGATAGATGAGGCACTGGGTGCCGGTCTCGTCCCCCAGGTTCGGGGCGTGACACTGGTAATGTATCTACTTGATTCTGAAGCTTCCTGATCTGTTCGAGCCCTCTGCCGGACCTGCAGGATCGGATCGTTAGTTACTATCTCCAATTCATTTTCACTATAGTGAATCACTCGGAGTACCTACTCGGCCATCTCGGCATGCTCGTCCCGAGCCATTACTAAATTGGCCAGAAGCTTCTCACCGAGAAACTTGAAGGTGTCACTTTTCTTAATGAGGTCCTGGACCTCGACTTGATGAGTTAATTCCTCCTGATATCGGAGGAAAGCCTCGTGATGCAGCACTGAAGCCTGCAAGAAATTTACCTGATTTAATGCTTGTTGGGATTCATTGAATAGGCAGGGGTTTCCACCTCGTCCATCACTGCCTGATCTTCTTCGGTCACCAAACACTGAAACTAACCAGAGACCCCACGGGGGCAGAGAAAACCCGGGCGCCCTCCGGGATAGAACAAGTTATTAACTGTCTTCGGTCAGGATTAACACTTGGGGCTGAAATCGATCCACCAGTTTTGGGCTCGATGAACACCCGGTGGAACCAACGACGGTTCCTTCCTTTGTAACGGTAAGTCACCGAGCCCAGTGGCGTATTCCAAAGCAGCGGACTCAACCCCATCCAAGAAGCCTTGGGTATCAGTCACCCCCTGAGGACTCAACATACTTGCCTCACAGATCATAGTATCCGAAACCCGAGGAGACCCGCTGATGTCGACCTCTCCAAGTTAGTCTATTGGGGCACTTTTCGTAGCTCGAGAACCATCGCCCCTATTCTCTCTCTCGACCCCCCTAGCTTGGGACAGAATGGACTCGACCTTTTCTGACTTGGAGGCTTCAGCTAGAGCTCTCTTACCGACCTCCTCATGTCGGGATGTTTCAACTTCAGCGCCCGCCGGTTCGAGAACATCATGTACAGTTACATCGGCCCTCACGCAGGCCACCAGTTTAGAATTATCTTTCTCTTCTTCTTATTTGGACGCATCCCTTAATCGGCGTATTGAGTTAGAAGGCATAGCACCAGTGTCCCACCTGGGCTTGCGAGACCTCCTCGCCGATCTCTTCTTTTCCGAGCCCGGGGAACTCGAAGCCCCTTTCCTCTTTTTCTCTTTGGCCTACTCTGGAGCAAGTGCTTGGGGAAGGACTTATTTTCCACCAGATGAGGGCCTCATTGCAACATCCTTTCCTATACCTACAAAGGAAAAAAGATGAGTAAGCTCGAGAAGAAGCCCGAACAATCACCGTTCCAAGAAAGAAACTTCCCATGATTGCGGGCCTCCCATCGACCCTTCGATAACTCCATCCAAGCACGCTCGGAGTACGGCCTTTGTAACACAAGGCCTTCGATCTAATCCTTAAGTTCCAGAATTGGATCCGACATCTGGGCCACGACTGCATTGCCAAAAAACATCAATGAAGACGGAAATAAGAAGAAAAGCAACGAGATTAAACTTTCAAAGAGAAGTACTACTTATGTTTCATGTTCCATTACTCAGGAAATGGCATGTATCCAGCAGGGATCAGGTCCGAAGTCTTCCCTTGAACGAATCGTCCCATCCAGCCTCGGTCTCGAGATTCGTCTATGCTAGAGAACAGGGCCATACTGGCCCGGCGAGCAAGCTTGATCAGCCCCCCTCGATAGAGTCGGGGATTGTAGAGGGAATAAGGTGGTCGAGGGTAAAGGGACATCCCTCGGTCTTTCTTACAAAAAATCGTAGGAGAATCACTATTCTCCTGAAGGAGGGGTGGATTTGGCCGAGAGTCACATCATACCTTTTGTAAAAGGCAATGATGATAGTGTCTAAAGGACCCGACGTGAAGAGGTAAGTGTAAACACTTAGTGCCCGTTTGGACATAAAATTTGATGGAAGATTTTTCCAAAAAAATTTCACTTTTATTTTCGAAATCAGCGTTTGTTCATAAAATTTCCAGTTCATTTGAAGATTCATTTTGCAAATTTTTGAAAATTTGAAAAACTGTAAAAAGCTTTTTTTCAAAATTCACTCACAAAACTTCAAAAACAACCCAAACTGAAATTAATGTCCAAACATAACTCTAAATTTCAAATACCATTTTCACCATTTTTTTGAATTTTACAATTCTTATGTCCAAACGCCTACTTAGAAAACCCTCCATGTGAGTAGCGATCGATTCCTCGAGCAAAGGAACTACCATATGCTTATTGTTCCAGTTGCAGTCCTTTTTAACCTTAGCGAGGAGGTCTTTTGTGATTGTGCATTTGTACCTCGAGACGGCTCACATCGGCCAGGTACCGTGGAGGTCTTTTCGACCTTAAATTTAGTAATAGTTGGGCACCATGCCGGAATGAACTCCTCAGGGTTATGCTCTGCTGCAGCCTCATCACCGATGGATCGTGATGAAGAAGCGGACTCCTTTTGCGGTATAGTCTTGGAAGTTTTCTCCATTGATAAACAGGAAGAAAGAGAATTAAGATAATATGCGATTTGATGAGAGTTCAAGAAATTTGGGTTCAAAGGTTGTAAAGAAAAGGGATTTTTGAAGAAAAAGCCGGAGTAAGAAGAGCTTTGAACGTAAAAGTTTGGATGAGAAAAAGTTAGGGTACTTATAGCTTGCTGGTGACAGTTCATAATCGGTAGTGGCCGACCAGCGACTGACAGGCATTTAATACCTTAGTAACTCGACCAACGGGATATTTCAAGTTGTTGCTTACATCATGATCGGGTGTATCAGTACCCATCGAGAAGGAGCTTGGAAATTCATATCGTTTCTTGTCATCTTCTTTCCGAGAAAGGAGGGGACTATCTGTATACGATCAAAATCGGGCTTGCCCTTCGTATGACTAATTGAGACTGGAGCATGACAGGCCAAGGTTCAACCTCGTGTTATATCGAACCACGGTGTGAAGTTAGATTTCCGAGCTCGTGACCCAGAGACCGATCAAGATCGAGATCGGCCAAGATCGAGACCGAGCAAGATAGAGATCAAGCGAGAGTGGGGGAAGCTTACCGAGCCAAATAGTGGAAAGCTGAAATATCCGCAATCAGGTGAGGATCACGGCGAAAATCCTGGCACGTATCAAGAAGATATCGATTAATTAGCCTATCATGAGATTCCTTACTGTATTTAGAATTGTATCAAGAGTAGGATTCCCCTACTATATAAAGGGGGTCTGATCATTTGTAAGACACATCACATTTACGCAATAAAAAGAAATATATTGCCTTCTTCTAGCTTTCAATATCTTGTTACTCAGTTCTTATATCAGTTGAATCTTCACTTGGTTTGAGGGTGATTGAACTCGAGGGCCAAGGCTATTCGATTTGTTTGATTTGCATTTATTTCTTTTACAGTCAATTTCAATATTCATTTATATATTTTCTCAATTTGTGCCAAGTTATATCACGTATCCTTAAAACTACGTATAAATTCAATTGTTATCCGTTTTTAGGGTAAACAAACATTAAAAAAATTCAAATTTAAATTCGCATTGTATAGTCCCAGGTGAGCTTCCTAACCATGGTCCAAGTTCTGTCGCGCTCGACATTTCATCTTTGCGCGTCTTAGCCAATAAATTTATATCTTGGTGTAGGAACATCAAAATTATGAGCGGTTTGTGGATACAGAAACTAGACTCAGAGTTCTGCAAAATATCAAAAAATTGAGTTTGAGCTCGCATTCTATCATCCCATGTGAGCTTCTAAAACTTGGTTCAAGTTCTGTCGCGCTCGACATTTCAGCTTTGCGTGTCTTTACCAAAACATTCATATCTTGGTGTAGTAATATCGAAATCAAAAGCATTTTTCAGCTATAGAAACTAGACTTCCGTAGATACGACATAGATAAAAATCATAATCAGAATGTTCCGATATCTTCCCAAATAGTTTCTCGAACTTAGGCTATATATTGCAACATGCTGCCCCCTTCAGTTTTGCTGGTTTCATAGACTCTTCCTTTTTTTTCTTTTTTGCACTCTCCGAGCAGCACATCGGACTGTGAATTCCATCATCAAGGATGCATTTTATCAACAACGATACACCATATCCACACCTTAAAATTATTAGTGACAAGCAGAATCCGCGCGCCCAAATTCTCGCTTTAAAAGTTCACGCTCCGGTGATAGGTTCTTTCCCGCTTGTTAGAAAGCAGCTTGACACCTCCCTTGATCTTGCAGAATGGTCGACTAGAGAGACGAAGGATGCAATGGACAGATTTTTGGGCAAAGAAACCAACATTAAGGTCCTACTTTTGAAGTCCTCCACCAATCAGAAGGTCGAGTCTGCCAGTCCTCCTCATCGTGATCACGATGGACATCTCGCCACTTGGATTGTTCCTCCTTTCGGCTTTGGTGAAGTTTCCAAACATTGGGAGTGGGTAGAAGATGTTATTGCATGCAACAAGTTGACTCTGGATGGCATCAAAATCTATGACAACATCTTTGCATCGTTGTTCACGTATGACTACAATGAGAATGTCCTTCGTGCCTTCTGCGAGATTTGGTGTCCATCTACCAACACAATTTCTACCTCTAATGGTGAACTCTCCATCTTTTTGTGGGAGTTGAGAGCAGTTGGAAGCCTTCCGATGCATGGATCATTCGACGACGAAGTTATCCCCTCAGCTAAGGAGTTGACACAAGCGGACGATCAAGGAAAATCGTTCCTCCCAAGAAGTTGCCTACACCTATTCTCGGTGTTCTACAAACTCTTGAAGGATGATGCCCACGAGGTCTCCATTCATGATTAGGTGGAGTTTTGGTTTCTAGGTCCGAGTAGGTATTCCAAGCCTCCGCAAAAGTCATCAAGGAATCGGACTACAAGGCCAAAGTTGAATCATAATCCTTCTGGAAATATTGACGCGAGCTTCCTACCACGAATAGACGAGGAGAATTCCCCCTTTGTTGAGCTTGGCGTGGAAGAGGCACTTAGAGCACAGACTTATTTGGAGGCTTTCCTTGCATGTTGGCTTTGCAAATTTTTCTCCAACAAGAATATCGACTACATTTGTGCTAGTGTCTTCAAAATCGCGAGTTTGATGGCTCATGGAAAGAAGTTTTCCTTGGCGGTTCCAGTCCTTGAAAGTATCTACCATGGCTTGAAGGAGATCTCCACTTCTCAAGATTTGGGCGCATACAAAGCACTCTTTTCCTATTCATTATGTATATGGATGGATAGGAGCATATTTTCACACCTACTATCGTGTTAAGCGTCCACAACGAGGCCTGCAAATGTGCAAGGTTTCTGGCGAGAAGTTGGACAAGCATTTTGACCTTACTAATGCCTGCGATTTGTTTCAACAAGTTAGTGCGCGACAACTTCACCATTTGGCCATGATACAAGGGAGGGAATTGCATCTTACTGGCCGTGACGAACAATCGAATTCTTGGAGCGACTTTTTTATAAGTCTTCTCTCAAACTTCATCAACCTTAGGCATGATAATGGTCATATTCTGGAATCTTACAACCCCCATAGGTTTAGTCGTCAATCGGCTTTTACCAAGAAGTTTCTGGCAACCTCGTAGAGAGACCTTATGACGGCTCACTGAAAATGCTAGTGCAATTATGGGATTCATGTGTTCGTCTTGAAGACTCGTCAAAGGTTATCGTCCCTACGCGTCCATCAGAAGAGGGGCCTCTAATGACTCGTGATTATGCAAATTGGTGGTCAGCTCGTCGGGTGCACTCTTCCCGACAACGTACTCACATCATTTGAAAGTTCCAAGGAAATATGATATTCATTTATCTTACAAAGTTGATCTGTATCAAAAGAACACTTACAAAGGGTCTTCCAAGTTCAATTTAAGATCAAAAGATCCTTCGCAAAGCACCAAGGTCTTATCCAAGTCTACTCCTTCGACGGGCGGGGAGGCCCATGTGGAAAAAGGAGAAAAACATGTTTTGTTGACTTCTAAGACAACACTGCCACTGCGGAGGTGACGAACAATCCTTGCAATAGGAAAGCGCCTCTACGAAGACAACCAACGTTGTGCCAACAAATGAGAAAAGGACTCAACCTTTTTCTTTGCCCAAAGATATTGTGAATGTTAGTGCGACTTCCATTTCGAATGAGAGTGATGTTAGTCACGACATACATTGGAATTGTTCAAAGAAGAAGGATAAGGACACAAGCCATAGTGAGTTTGCTGACTTGGATGCTCTTAGTATTGATACTGGATTTTTTTGTAGAGGATGACCCTAGCCCAACGATGTTGTTGTCTGAACTGAAGAAACGAGTAAATATTATTTCCTTCAAATTTACTCCTTTTCCCCTTTTTTGAATACTAAATTTTTTTTTTCCTAAATGGCAGTTAGGCGTCGATGAGTTGTATGATGATGCACTTGGTGACAACATGGTGGAAGACTGTGTTACAAGCCCAAATTCTTTTGGGATGGCCGCAAAAAGTTCTCACACTTCATTTGATGGTGTTGAACATCATGCCGCAAACAACGCTCTATTGACAAATTTGAGTCTACCCAAATAGTCACGCCTCGTTCTTCCAGAAGTTGTTATGCTCTCTAAGCCAGTCACGACGAATAAGATGGAGGTAGCCGCAAGTCAAGCAAAACGTCAAAAGGTCTTCGACCCTACTCCATGGTTGTTGTATCTTGATGCTCAAAACTCAGACCACAAGATTCTATCTCCCATATTAATCTTTCTTTTGTTAACACGATGTGTCATATCTTGTATGAATGGATCAAATAACTCTCTCTTGATTCTCTGGATAGCTTCACAAAGTTGGAGAAAAGTATCGCTTTGACTCTTGAGTAAATTAAGAAAGAAAATATTATTGATACTTCTACTTTAGAGGCTCTTGTTGAGGATTTCTTCAAGACGTACGCAGATTATGATGCTTTAAGATCGTCCAAGATGACTAAAGAATTTCACCAAGATTCACTTTCTGATGCACGACGACGCCTCCATGATGCAAAACAAAAATATGAAAAAGTGAACGAATTTGTAGAGAAAATTTAAGCCAATGATGCGAGTGTTGAACAACAGTTAGCAGCCTTTGCCTCCATAAAGAAGAAGATTATCGCACTCTTGGATAAAGAACAAGTGAAGTTGGCTAATAGTCAAGAGATCATTGACATCACCGAAGGGAAGATGTATACTGAAGCGAATCATCCATTATCTGATGATGAAGCAGAGAAATTGACCCCACCTGAAAGGGACAATTGAGATAAGCCACCAACAAATCCTTAGCTTCGAACCTTTTCCATGATTTTAGATTTTTTTTTTTCTTAGGATTCTCGACTTACGATTTTTTTATAACTAATATCATGTAATGGAGTACTTATTTCATAGGGTAATAAAAGTATCTTTATTTTTGGTATGTGATATCTCTCTTCGAGACTTGGATTCCTTTCGTTACTCCTAGTTATTTCTTTCTTAAATTTCAACACGTGTCTTGTGTGTTGGCCTTGTTGCTTCACGCGCTCTTGTTAAAGAAAGTCAAACCTTGAGCTAGGAGTGTCGAAATTTCAATCCATTTGCACCATTAGAAAGAAAACTCAGAGACTGGCAGTACCCACAAATTTCATGGTAGAAATCCTTTCGGGCTATCAACAGAAAATTCGCGAAGTCGACTTAACTGCAGTAAATTTTCAGATTTGCGTACTTTCAGCGAAAAACATTGTGTCTTGAGATAGGAGTGTTGGAATAACAATCCTCTTGCTCTGTCAAAAAGTAGACCCGAAGATCTAAATTATAAATTTAATAGCAAAACTCTTTTCGGACTGTCAACAGAAAATTCGCGAATTCGACTTAACTGCAGTGACCTTTCAGATTTGCTTACTTTCGGTGAAAATAATTGTATCTTGTACTAGGAGTGTTTGAATTACAATCCATTTGTGGTGTTAGAAATTAGACTTGTAGATCTAAAATTTATATAAGTTTCATACCATAACTCCTTTCGAACTGTTTATAGAAAATTCGTGAATTCGACTTAACTACAGTGAACTTTCAGATTTGCGTACTTTTGGAGAAAAAAATGTATCTTGAGCTAGGAGTGTCGGAATTACAAGTCGGTTGTGGTTTCAGAAAGTAGACTCAGAGATCTAAACATCATATAAATTTCATGGTAGAACTTTTTTCGGACTGTCAACAAAAAATTTGCGAAATCGACTTAACTTCAATGAACATTCTTATTCGCATGCATATAGAAGTCTTTGAGGCGTAAGACTTTCTAGATTAGTCAAAGTTCCAGATCATGTATTGCTTGACCCTTCGGAACCCAAATTATAAATTGCACAGTTAGGCCATATGATGGGGAAACAATTCACATTGGATTCAACTACGCAAGGCTATTGTGGTAGCATCATGTTTTGAAGAAATGAAGCGAACTTAGAAAGGCATTCAAGACAAATTAGCGACAATCCTTCGCGTCAATTGCTTTTATGACTTAATTCTTCATATAGGACGAAGTATAAATATATTCATCCTTTTATTTTCTTGACAATGATGTATCAGATCCTTGTAGCATTGAATCAATGAAATGTCCATTTTGGCTCGACACAAATTACCTTCTTTATTTCTGCAATGTACGCCTATTTGAGTAATCAACGTGATGCCTCAACTCAAATTTTCATGATCATGTCACATTGAACACTTTTTTTTCTTAAACTTATGTGACTGAACTTAGAATGAAACTCTATGCTGCCTATGTACCTCGGTGAAGAGAATCAAGTCATAACGTAGTTCAAAATAAGTAATTTTTTTTACTCATGTGACTGAACTTAGAATGAAACTCTAAGGTGCCTACGTACTACGGTGAAGAGGATCAAGTCTTAACGTAATTCAAAATAAGTGAGTTTTTTTAATTTTCGTCCTAATTTTTCCTTGGTCGTCTCATTTGAGGTTTTCAACCTAGCGGACTCCTTTTTTTTTGGTGTCGTTCACAGTTAAAGCTCATGCGGGCCAGGAGTATAATTTAGTTTAGGCTCATGCATTAAGGAGCGTATTTTCTTCAAGGATAATACCTCTTCAAAATAGTCTTCTTGGACAACATATGGGCCATCCCATTTTGAAGTGAATTTTCCCCCAGATTTGCGAGAGGTGATAATAGGTCTTCTTACTGCAAGAACTTGATCGCCAACTTGGAAGGACCTCAAGAGAACCTTTTTGTTGAAAGCATGAGAAAGACGAGCTTGATAAAATTCAAGACTTTGTTGAGCTTCTAGCCTTTTTTCATCAAGGGAATTTAGTTCTTCAAGTCACAGACGAGCATTTTCTTCTTCACTAAGACCTTCTTGGACAGCGAATCGCAGGGATGGTATTTGACGCTCAACAGGAAGAACTTCTTCGACTCCATAAACAAGAGAATAAGGAGTTTCTCATGTCGGCGTGTGATGAGTCGTCTGATATGCCCACAAAGCTTCTTCCATTCTGCCATTCCATCTCTTTTAGACTTGGAGATGACCTTGTTTAACAAGTAGCAAAGTGTCTTGTTAAATGCTTTGGCTAGTCCATTGGCAGAAGCATAATACATTGACGAATTACGTTGCTTGAAGCCAAAAAGGTCACAGATCTTGGTCATCAATTTGTTATCGAACAATTTTCCATTATTTGTTATTATATAACTAGGAACTTCGAAAAGATATATGATGTTCACTCAAATGAACTTTGCACTTCCTTGAGAGCGACGGCCTCGGCCCATTTTGAGAAGTAATCAGTTGCAACCAAGATGTATAAATGTCCTCCAGAAGATTTTGGAAGTGGTCCAACAACATCTACTCCCCAAGCGACAAATGGCCAAGATGCAATAGTAGGGATAATATTTTAGGAGGTTGGTGTATAAAATTTGTGTGTAACTCGCAAGCCTTGCATCTTCGAGCATAATCTAAGCAATGTTTCACCACTGTCAACTAGTAGTAACCTATCCTCTTAATGTGTAAGTGGAGCTTCGGCCCAGATTTATGTGATCCACAAACTCTAGAGTGTGCCTCTTGCATAGCTTGAGTTTCCTCATCATCCCCTAAACAATGCAAGAGAACTCCCCCAAATAATCTTCGATACAAAGTATCTTTGTAGTAAAGGATGCGAGGGGCATGCCGATGAATTCCAGTCTTTCTACTTGGATCTTATGGAAGTATCCCATAACATAAGTAGTCGATCATGGTTTTCCACCAATAAACCTTCTCACTTCAGTGACGGCTACCAAACTCTCGAGCTTGCATCTTCATCTTCGTTCACATCCGGCGCTACTATCCATTTTTGGCAGATAGTGATTTGTGTCTGGCCGGGCAGAGTCAATGTCAAAGCTAGAGCACCTAAGGCGTTGGCTTTCTTGTTTTCCTTCCTTGGCACATGCTGAAGAGTTACATTGACAAGCCATCCAATAAATTTATGGGCATAATCATGATAAGTACGCAGTTCTGACCTTTTGACCTCGTAGCTACCTAGCAATTGATTGATCACTAACTCAGTGTCTCCAAAAAATGTAATTGGAGTTGTCACATATCAACGGTCATTTCAAGCCCAGGTATGAGTGCTTGATATTCCGCAACGTTGTTGGAGCAACATTGTGTTAAGGTGAAAGAATATGACTAGACCTCTCCTTGAGAAGTGACGAACATGACACATGCGCCAGCTCCTTCACTATTGCAGCACCATCAAAATACATTTTCCAAGGTGGTTGCACTTCGACGACCATTGCATCCTCATTATGTATTGGATGATCCGCCAAGAAATCTGCCAAAGCTTGTCCTTTCACAGGTTTTTGTGGGATGTACACAATCACAAATTGTTGAAATTGGAGGTACCACCTTGATAATTGATCATTGAGGACGGGTTTTGACATAACAAATTTGATCAGGTTCGCCCTTGAGACGAGGCGGATGATATGAGTTTGAAAGTAGTGCTTCAGCTTTTGAATTGTGAAAACCAATTCCAGACACAACTTTTCGATCGGAGAATACTTCAGCTCATTTTGGGTCCTCATCCTACTCAATTAGTAGAGGGTTTCTTTACTTTCACCATTTTCTTGGGCCAAAAGGGCTCCAACTGAACTTTCTTGGGTCGCAATACATATAATCAATTTCCTGGTACAAGGGATGCCAGAACCGGAGGTTTTATCAAGTAGGATTTGATGCTTTGGAATGCATTGCTACCAGCTTGGTCCCATTCAAAAGGTACACCCTTCTTCATGAGACGGCTAAGAGGTTGGCACTTCCCTGCTAGATTTGAGATGAATCTTCTAAGTTACGCCAATTTTCCTTGTAGACTTTTTAGTTCAGGTATATTTCTTGACTCGAGCATCTTCAAGATTGCATCAACTTCGGCTTGATCTACTCAACCCCTCGATGTCAAACAATGAAGACAGGGAATCTTTTAGAAGTAACTCCAAAGGCACATTTCAGCGGGTTCATTCTAAGTTGATATCTTCGGAGTCGTTCGAACATCGTTCTTAAATCTTGCAAGTGGTCTACTCCTTTTATTTATTTCACAACTAAATCATCTACATAACATTCTACATTCTTGTGGAGGATGTCATCAAAGATATTCTGCATTGCCCTTTGGTACGTGGCACCAGCATTCTTCAAGCCGAAAGGCATTATTTTGTAGTAATAAATGCCTTTAGGAGTGAGAAATGCAGTAAAATCTTCGTCTTTCGGTACCATACATATTTGATTGTAGCCAGATGATCCGTCCATGAAAGACATTGCCTCGTATCCGGTAGTTCGATCATAAGCTCTGGGATGGGGAGTGGAAATTCGTCCTTAGGGCATACATAATTGAGGTCTCTAAACTCGACAAAAACTCGAATTTGGCCATTCTTCTTCTTCATAGGAACAATGCTTGCAATCCATGTAGGATATTCAACCTCCCAAATGAAACCAGTTTCAATGAGTTTGTTGGCCTCGGCGTCGATTGATGGGATCAATTCTGGCTTGAAGCGTCTTTTAGCTTGCTTAACAGGACGAGCTCCTTTCTTGACCGCGAGATGATGAACTGCTACTTTAGGATAAAAAACATGCATCTCTTTGTAGCTCCAAGCAAATACATCTCTATATTCTTTGAGTAACTCCACATAAGTGTGATGTTTTTAGACGACAATACCACACAAGAAGATAGGTTACTTTGTGTGATACCCAATTTCGAGTGCTGTCTCAATAGAAGAACTTGGTTCTTCTTGGTGTTCCAACTACTACTGTTGCGGAATAATAAAAACAGTAAAGTAAAAACACAGAGACTTTTACGTGAAAAACACCTAGCTCAAAAGGTGAAAAAACCACGACCTACTCCTCAGTAGGATTTGCTCAAACTCTTCACTAAAACTCTGAGCCAAATGGACTTACAAAATAAACTCTTTTGTAATCCTAGGACTAACTCTAATCCCTTTGTAGTAACTAGCCCCTAGCTAATTTCTACAAGCTTCAAGTTAACTCTAACTTGAACAATGCGTACCTATTACAATTGCTTCTATGGAAGCTGAAAAGATACAATATTAAAACTCCTACTACAACTAATTAGACTCAATGATAAACAGATGGAACTGGTTCTTCTAGCTAGTCTGTAGCCTTTGTGTCGCACAATAATTCTGCTTGCAAAGTATCTCTGGGAACTTTGCTTTCATATTTTGATTCACTTCAGCTTTTGTGCGTTAAGAATTCCAGCAGAAATACATCGAGTATTTATAGAGTCAGTTGTTGAGCTTGTCGTCCAATTCTAGTCCAACTCTACCTAGGTGAACAAATTCGTATCAAACTCAACTTCCTTTCTTTTGTTACTTTCCTTGTTGAATTCGACTTCAATCTTCTCATCAGTTTGCAACCTTTTTGCATTAGGAGACAATCTCTTGGTTCATTGATATTTCACATTCACAAATATCTCCTATGCATATACGGTTCATGTGCCAGCTATTCAGTTCAATATGTGTGCTCTGATGGACCTGGTTCAACTGGTCAGCCATTTGTCAATCTTCAAAACTATGCAGTGACATGGGTCAACAAATTTCCCTTTTTTGATGATGACAAACGCTATGCTTAATTCTGTATACACTTCAAACACTTTGTATGGTTTTAAGCATTAATTATAGAGAAACCAGGTTCACTAGGTTATAAATATCACTTTGAAAAAAAAATTTAAAAAATTCAGCTGATATCTTCCCCCTTTTGGCATCATCGAAAAGTTTGCAAAATGATAAACTCACTAGTGTTGTTAACAATTACTCATGGCCATTGAGGCAACTGCAGGTGCAAACATGATTAATCATCATAAGTAACCAATAAATGTAAGCTAACTAAGAAATTGAGACAAGTCAATAACAAAAAAACAAAAGTTCATTGATTAGGAACGTACATCAAACACCATACAAACAAAACAAAAACAACCTTAACCATGAGCAAAATAGAATAAAACTAAAAGAAACTGAACAACTGGTCTAAAGAGGGGTTTTGGAAGCTCTGGACAGCCTAAGGATTGGAAGGTGCAGAGGAGGTTGTGGTCTTGGTTTGTAGAAGAGAAAGCATATGATTAACAACACCCTCGTTCTTTTCCTTCTCTTTGGCTAAATCAGCCCTGAGAGCATCTCGCTCAGCTTCAACCTCAATCAGAAGAGACTTCAAATGAAGGATCTCCATATCCTTTATCTCGCTTTCCTGCACCATAGTTCTAACTTTGTTGTTGACATGTTGCCTTCTAGATGAACCAGGTTCATCTGTAGGAACATTGATAGTATAATTGCAAGTCAGCAAAGTATCCTTCCCAAAATAGTCCTTGGCAGTAGCCATCTCAGCCTTCTTCAATGGAACCTCAAAATGTGCAAGCACTGCTTTCAGAATGAAGCCATATGGAATTATGTGTGCTTTGGTTCCATTCACAACTCTGTCCAAGAGTTGGATGATGAAAGTCAGCCAATTGATTTGCTTTCCCCTGTACAAGCACTCCATCAAGGTCAGATCTATATAATTTGCAATGTGCCTTCTTTCTTGTCTAGGTAGGAGGAACATGATGATGAACTCGAAGAATAGCTTGTGCTATGGCTTTATTTCACTCTTGTAGACTGGCATGGGTTCAATATCTATCACTGACTTTCGCTTTTCCCTTTGCTGCCCTCTACTTCTTGCTCTCTTTCAGATCCTTTTCCAATTTCTCTTCTTCAAATCTCACAGTGCTACGAGTAGCTCTTACTTTTGGAGCAGGAACGTCAGCAGCTTTAGAAACTTTTCTTTTCTTTGAAGGAACTGGGTGAGTTGCATTCTTGGAATTCTGATTCCTCCTTTTATTGGGGTTATAGGGCTCCCCCAGTTTTTTCAGCCTTTCAGCCAATGTTTCTTCCCCAGATGAAACAGGTTCATATGTTCCTTTCTTCAGACTTGCAAGACTCCCCCAGTTTCTTCAGCCTTTCTTTCTTCCCCAGATGAAATAGGTTCATCTATTCCTTTCTTCAGACTTACAAGACCTGCTACAGCCTCCTCAACTATGCTTCCCCCTAAATCTGTGTCGTTTTCTCCAACAGTTTCAGTAATGGAACCACAGATAACCAGCGTGGTACCATCCTCCCCAGATCCCCTCTCAACTTCTTTTCCCTCTCTCTCAAGAATTCTTTCTTTTATACCACCCCTCTGCCTTTTAGGCACTTCAACATCAATACAGACCCAACCAACACGAACCTTTTATCAGCAGAAGCAAATTCAGAATTGATTTCAGGATTACCTTTCTCAGAACTGGTTGAACCAGGTGCGTCTTCCTCGTTGGCTGATTTAAAATATTCATTGGACGAATCTGACTTAGAACCTTTGTCTGATTTAATAAGATCCTCCGAGAATTTTTCCCTAGTCCCAGAAGCAACAGATTTTCGAGCAAGAACTTTGACACGACGATTCTTGGGGGCAGGAGTAGGGTTTGGAGTGGGTTCAGGAATGGGTGTATTTTCAGGGGTTGAAAAAATTTTAGGTGATTGAGAACTGTATTCAGATGGAGAATTGGATACAGATTCAGAATTTCCTCCATCATAATCACGATTAGGTGATGAATTAGAAGAAAAAGCGGGTGGTGGTGAAGACATGATTATGTATTGTTAGGAAGAAAAGGCGAGTAATCAATTTTGGTTTGTGTAGAATGAGTTGAACTTGGTTCGATGGTTGCTTTATGAAGAGAAGAGTAATGATGACCTTTTATAAGATGTGGCTAGGGAGATTTCAACATGCAGAATGTGTACTCAAGTAAGAGTCTAATCGTCGAAGGACTTATATTGATTAGATATTTAAGTTCATCCAAAAAATAGGCTAATTAATTGAATATTGTACTTCTTGAAACTGGTTCAATTTGGGTAAGTACAAAGTATTTGAATTTGAACCAATTATGGAAAGAAACCTGCTCATGTGTGACTGTAATTAGTTTAATAATTGTATGGAGATGAGCACATACCTTGTCAGTCAGATGAACTAGCAGAGATGAACCAGGTTCATCGTGTTGGAGTCCTTAATTTGCCTTAATTTACAAAGATAGAGAAACATCATTAGCAACCAAAGAATCATATTAATACATGGTAAGAGAATATGATAGTAAAGTCATGATGCTGAGCAATGATTAGACTGGTTGATTATCTATATTAGTGTTTCTAGCCAAAAAAATATTGTTTTTTTTGTCAATTTTTTTCAATCAGGTGATTTTAATCATCCCTAATTCAAGCATGTTTCTCTCAAAATGCTCCTTACTCAGTGATTTAGTAAAGATATCTGCAATTTGTTGATCAGTAGCACAAAATTCAATTGAGATCATTCCCTTTTCATAGTTATCCCTAAGGAAGTGGTGCCTAACATCTATGTGCTTAGTTTTCTTATGATGAACCGGGTTCTTCTTCATACTAATTGAACTAGTGTTGTCACAAAAAATATGAATGCATCCCACATCTATACCAAAGTCCATGAGTTGTTGCTTGATCCACAACAACTGAGCACAGTAGGAGGCTGCAGCCATATATTCAGCCTCAGCAATAGACAGGGCTACTGAATTTTGTTTCTTGGTAGCCCAAGACACAAGGCATGAACCCAGAAAGTGAGCCATACCTGATCTACTTTTCCTGTAAACCAGGAATCCTGCATAATCAGCATCAGCATATCCTACAAGGTCGAAATTACTACCTTTAGGATACCAAAGGCATAAATCAGTGGTGCTTTTCAAATATCTCAAAATTCTCTTTACTGCAGTGAGGTGGGACTCCTTTGGATTTGCCTGAAACCTAGCACACAGTCCCACACTGAACACAATATCAGGTCTGCTGGCAGTGAGATATAATAGAGACCCAATCGTCCCTCTGTATAGCTTCTGATCAATAGATGAACCACATTCATCCACATCCAATTTTGTAGCTCTGGCTATGGGAGTGTCTATTTCTTTTGAGTCTTCCATTTTAAACTTCTTGAGCAATTCTTTCACATACTTTTGTTGGTGGATCATTGTTCCATTTGGGTTTTGCTTAATTTGCAAGNTCTTGTTTGAGATC
This sequence comes from Nicotiana knightiana, assembly GCA_005239525.1. NCBI lineage: Eukaryota > Viridiplantae > Streptophyta > Magnoliopsida > Solanales > Solanaceae > Nicotiana > Nicotiana knightiana. The sequence goes on from ML427974.1 coordinate 90,873, forward strand.
ATATAGAGCCTTGTCGAGTTTGTAAACGTGGTCAGGTTACTCCTTGCTTTCAAAACCTGGAGGTTGCTTGACAAATACATCTTCCTTCAGATAGCCATTGAGAAAGGCACTCTCAATATCCATCTGATGAAGAGTGAATTCCATGTGTGCAGCAAATGCTATAAAAAGTCTGATTGCCTCCAGTCTTGCCACAAGGGCAAAGGTCTCATCAGAGTCAATTCCTTCTTCTTGACTATACCCTTGAACAACTAATCTTGCCTTATTCCTTGTAACAATTCCATCCTCATCGAGCTTGTTCCTGAAGACCCACTTGGTGCCAATCACTGATCTGTCTAGTGGCCTGGGTACCAAGTGCCATACTTGACTTCTTTCAAACTGATTCAGCTCTTCTTGCATGGCATTTACCCAATCAGCATCTTGTAGGGCTTCCCCAATGTTCTTTGGTTCGATCATGGATAGAAAGGCATCAAACGCACACAGATTTTTCAAGGATGATCTTGTTTTGATTCCGGATGCCAAATCTGTTATGATGTTCTCAAGAGGGTGAGAACTCTGATATCTGTGTGGTTTAAGTACCAACTGTTCATTCCTAGACGATTCCATGGTGTCTTGTTGCTGTGGAGCAGGATCAGGGCCAGGTTGCATATGTTGAATTCCCCCTGTCATGATGCTTGGGGTAGTTGAACCTGGTCCATCACCTGTTCCACCTTCCATGCTTGCTTCAATGTGATCACTGCTTCTTACCAGTCCAAGCTCCTCATCTTCAGGTTCCTGTCTCTCAGCAAGAATGTTAGTTTCATTAAAGACAACATGTATACTTTCTTCTACACACATAGTTCTTTTATTATACACTTTATAAGCTTTTCTATGTGATGAATATCCCAAGAATACTCCCTCATCACTTCTGGGGTCAAATTTTCCTAGGGAATCTTTGCCATTATTATGCACAAAACACTTGCATCCAGAAGCCCTAAAGTGGGATATGTTGGGCTTTCTCCCTTTAAGTAATTCATAGGGAGTTTTCTCTACCAAAGGTCAAGTCATGCATCTATTGATTATTTAACACTCAGTGTTTATTGCTTCAGCCCAGAAGCTGTGAGGTAGTTTGCTAGATAGAAGCATGGTTATTTCCATGTATTCAAGAGTTCTGTTTTTCCTTCCAACAACCACATTTTGCTGTGGGGTTCTAGGAGCAGAAAAGTTATGATTAACACCATGTTCATCACAGAACTCAGCAAACTTAGCATTCTCAAAATTCAATACCATGGTCAGATCTTATTGATGCTAGTTGATATCTTAATTGATTTTGAGTTTTCTGGACAAATGAGGTGAACATATCAAATGCTTTATCCTTAGATGCCAGGAATAAGGTCCAAGTGAACCTTGAATAATCATCAACTAGCACCATCACATATCTCTTACCACATCTACTCAGAGTTCTCATAGGACCACATAGATCCATATGAACTAGTTCCAACGTCCTGGTGGTACTGACTATTTTCTTACTTTTGAAAGAGGACCTTACCTGCTTCCCTCTAGCACATGCCTCACNATTCTTTTTCCCTACAAAACAATCTTGTCAGTATGCAGGTTAATCACAAAACATTTTGTAGAAGTAAAAGCAACCAGGTTACCTCTGTCACACAGTTGTGATACACTGATCAGGCTAAATTTCAAGCCACCTATTAGATACACATGTTCAATAGATCATGTGTCATCCTTACCAACCTTACCAACCCCAATTATATCACATTTCTTTCCATTTCCAAAGGAGACATTTCCTCCTTTGAGACTTTCAAGTGAAAGGAATTGGTCCATGTTCCCAGTCATATCCTTTGAGAAACCATTATCCAAATTCCAAATTTGACTGCCTCCTCTCACTTGAACCTCCAAAAGAATCAGGGGTTAGTCTTAAGAACCCAAACTAGTTTGGGTCCTTTTCTATGAGAAATGGATGAATCAAATTTTTCCTGGCCTAATTTGGTAGCCAGTTTTTCCTTTTTACAAACCTCTCATTTCTTCAACTGGCCTGCTCTTTTGCAGTAAACTCATATTTGTAATGCACAGTCTTGTGCAGATTTTATTCTTAGGGAGAGTGAGATACTTGCTTTTGGGACCCCACTTAGGCAATTGACTTCCAAAGCCAGTCCCTCTCATGTTGCTACTATGATTCTCTTGAAGCCATATCAGGGCATCAGAGGATTTATTCCATTTACAAGTTCGATCTAATTCATGTTTGACTTTGCCAAGTTCTTCATTAAGAGTTCTTATCTGTTCATCCTTGGCATACATCTTATCTTTTAGTTTTCCCACGTTTTCTTCTAACATGATATGAGAATAATCAACAACCTTTTTACTGGATCCTAGCTTTAGCTTTAAGTTTTCAGATTTTAGTTCTAGAATCTCAGTTTCAAGTGGATGAACCTGGTTCAACAAGTCAGTGTTTTTCTTTTCAGATTCACTGACTCTGATTTCCAGGTTCATGCACTTTGCTTTTAGCATTGCACATTCTTTAGATAGTTGATCCTTCTCTTTGGTTGTTTCCTCAGAATCATCTATGAAATCAAGTAACAACTCAGAGAGTTTTTCCTTAGATTGGAACTTTACTTTGTTCTTAAGATGGGAGATACTTACCTCTGGTTCTTCATGTGATTCCTCATCAGATTCTCCAATTCCCATGAGCGCCTGATCTTCAGTCTCCCCATCTTCTGATTCCTCATTTGAACTTTCCCCCCAAGCAGAAACCATAGCCTTTGTTGTGGTTTTCTTGGGTTGGACATGTTCCTTCTTCCTGTTCCTTCTATCATCTCTCATTTTTCCATTCTACTTCCCACTGAGGACAGTTTTTGATGAGATGGTCAGTTTTACCACATTTATATCATCCCTCGTTGGTTGGCCTTTCTGGAGATTTTGCTTTGTTGTAGTTT